>JAMKCH010029603.1:0-172458 GCA_023653785.1 Ophioderma brevispina
AAAATATCCCCATCTGAAAGGATTAAGCTGAGAACTGTTTCTTTGGTACAAAAATTGTGAACTTTCTAATTTTATAGGAGCAAAATATGAAATTCAGCCTATGTTTTCTATTGAAATATAAGCATATACAAATCACCGTTTGTTTTCATTTCAGTTATTTCTGCAGCCAAATAAAAAAATATGGACGACTTGAAATCTGTCGTTGGTGGACTAATCAGAAAGAGGAATGGCAATGATTTGCATTTCAAATTTGAATTGTGATTTGATGGCAGAACAAAATGGGGATTGTTGCCACCATCTCCTCAACATTTTTAATCCTGACAATCCTGCTAGATAACACATCAGTCAGTGGCTTTTGAGATGGCTTCCCAAATCACCGCAGACCGCAGGTCATTCAGGAAGTCATCTAAAAAAACACTGACCTAAGACTAGGCTTGTTTGGACTCATTTGAATAATTGTTTTATGCTGGTTCCAAATAAGGTCATGAAGATACCAAGTTTTGACATTTTTTAGAAATCAAATTTTAAAATGTCAGGGCTGTAAGCAACTTCAGTTGCCATGCAGAGAGTTTTGCATGGTCTATAACACATTCAAGTAACATTTTATTTATTGAAATATAGTTGGAAATGCCCCAAGAGAAGATTTTGCCCATTTGAGTTCTCTGGCCCTTGAACAGACCCCAGACACCATGCCAGTATTCACTCTACTCACTTGCTCGACAAGACAGACTTACAAAGAGTTTATCGTCATTTATTTTTTGGTCTCCGTTTCTTCTGAATGTTCTCTTAGCTCTAGATTTTGATGTGGAATTCCCTTTAAGCCTTTCAATTTGTAAAAAAATACTAATTCTGTTATCTGTATATGACTATCCCGGTCATTTCATTATTTGCTTTGTTTGTACATTTTGAAATTGCTGTTGCTTTCCACAAAAATTTGTTGATTAAAAAAAATAAAACTGTGTTTCATATGGCATACATATATGGCTTGAAATGGTTCAATTTGCCACGATGTATATTCCCACTCTCTCCCCCTCCCCCCTCAGTTTTTGCTGAAAATGTCTCATTGAAATGATGTTATTGACAGTAAAAAGAAATATGAGGACTCTTTTAAGTTTGGGGCAATAATGACATCGCTTGTGGTAAAACCTTGCCAAAATATGATCTGTCCTCCTTTGCAAATCTTGGCATGGACATTGTGTTGATAACAGGGCAGAAAACAGTCGCTTTACAGCTCAATTTACCCTCCGCAAATCAGCTTGCTATAAAGTATTGATCACGAAGCTATGCCTGCAGGCTACGCACCAGGAATAGAATATACTTTAGGACCCAGTCATCTCGCCAGTTTTTTCTTAAGGATTTTCTTCTTTCTTTTTTCTCTTTTCCAGGCGAATTGAGTTTGTTTGAAACCACCCAAGTTTGTGATAATGAATAGTGGTTGTCAGGAGGTGCATTATTTTATTTTCAAATCAGTAACATTCATTGGTTAGCATAAGGCAATTTAATATAGCTGTACCTGATTGAGTGATATAATATTCTGAGGTTTATTGATTAGGGCCTTGTTTGGAATAAGGCTACTTATTATGCGAATTTATGAATTATTCAGAATTTTGTACTATACAGGCTTAAACTGGATTTTTTAAAATCAATTTTGCTTGATCCCGGACCCACCCCTGTGGTGCTTGCGCGATCACATGCTTGGCAGCCATATATCCCTTTGCATTTAACTTTTTTTTATGTAAAGGCAGGCCACCAGGGGAATAATTGCAAAAATGTTGGCCAGATTCGAGAAAGTTTGAAGCTAAGATAGAAAGCAAAAGACGTTCTTTCTTCATGAGAGTTAAAGTAAGGCATTCAAATTTATAGCAATACTTAGTATATAGTCGTCGTGTAGGCTGGTACCCCTGAGGGAGAGAGAAAGAGAAACGAGGACAGATGAGAGGCAGGAGCGGCAGCAGTTAATATTGCGAGATACTGTTAAAGTGGAACTAGTTCACGTACATTAATTTTCCACACTGTTCACACATCTGAGCAGCGCGGAAATTAGAACACGCGAAACGAAAATGTTATTGTGTGTAAGGCTGTGAAGGATGAGCTGAAAAAGTTTGAAAACAAGTGAAAAATGCTAAATATTGCCTAAGCGCTGTGGAAAAACTTACCATGCGAAGAGCAATTTATAGGAGGTGTTTATCCAAACTCGTACACACCTGGCTCTGAGAATAAGCGTTCCGTCTTCTGATTATCAACTTTTAAATTTTTATATTAAGTTAGTCGTCTATAAGTGTTAGATAATTGCTGTTCAATTAATTATGACTGCGCTCATGCACATTGTGAATCCTTATGTTGGTGAAAGTGTAACGATTGATCATTCTATTTGTATCACTTGATAATAAAATATAAAAAAAAGACCATTGATCAAACGGCTTTCGTAACCATGCCTTTCGGGCCTTTTAACTTGTTGATAGTAGCTCATGGCACGCTGACTACACGTTGGTTTGGCTGGAATTTTCAAGATTATTTTAATTCAATATCATCGGATGCAATATGAGGACGCAAATGAGTGTAATAAAGAAAATGGGAGGATTGATGTGGAGGGACTGTCATTTCTTTAGTCAGATTTGAGAGAATGGGGAAGAAATACTTGCAGATAGATATGTAAAAATGTTGACCAACTGAAAGAAGGGGAGAAACACGAACACAAAGGAAAAAAACAATTTCAAACTGCATAGAATGAAATTGTAATTAGCATTAGTATCAAAGATAGTTGCATGATGTTAAAGAGGAGGGAAGTCATGGTATGACAAATTGGTGACATTTGTAAAAATTATTTGGGCAAAGCTACAAAATAACAAATTTTTTACACAAATCTTTGCAACATTTTACCGGATGTGTTGACCAGTTCCCTCAGACAAACCATTGTGATAATTATTTTAAAGAGTGCAAGGAATCTGTGAAGTATTCCGGAAATCTAGCAGGTTGGCAAGAAATTGGGAGGGGAAAAGTAGGAAAATGATATTGATTGTGATAGAGGCAAGATTTGGGCAATTGTAGTACGCCAAAAAAACATAACACACTTGCAATCTTGAATTATACGATCTTTTTAGTATGGATGTTTTGGTAACAACTTCTCCAGGGAAATTGGCAGGAAAAGAACATCAGCCAGGGTTTCACCCAGGGTTCGGAACTCCTCACCATCCACGATGCTTGTACGTGTTTACAGCAAATTGAAAGCAGAACGGCAATCCAGGATATTTGTTGTTTTTTTTGAGGGGAGGCATTTTGTTCAGCCCCGATTAAAAGTTTCATAATGACGAGATCTGCTTGAATGGACATTACGGAAGTCTTAGAGTACCACTTTTAAATTCGACAGTTCATTAGCAATCCAGTTTCTTGTTAGGTTGTGCTTGGTGTGTGTGTACATGCAAATGTAGTGTCTGTGTATGTGTGCACATGATGTGATGCTCACGCAGTGTGCATCAGAGAAAGATTAAAAATCATCTTGGATAGATTAATGAAATGAGTGATTCTTTGCATGGGTGGAGCTTGCGAAAGGTTTGGGGCACACAATTGGGGTCAAGGTCAAGTAGGGTCAGGTGGGGTCTTTTTATATACAAAATATTTAGAAAATTATAAATGTCGAACATTAATGAACTCGCATACAGGTCTTGACATGTGTGGGGTCATTAGATTGGCATCAAGTCACCTAGGGGTCATTTGCAGTTCCCAGTTTATGGGTCTCACATATTCCTTGAAATAGTTAGCCATCTGAAATGTGAGAACCTCGGAATCTAGTTAGATATGGCAATGACACACAATGAAGAAATAAAACAAAAAGAGGAAATTGGCATTAAAGTATTTAGGGACAATCGTAAAGCAGTGGGAACATATTGTAAAGAAGTGGAATCACACTACTTACTTGAGGGGTGCGTTTATACCAGGACATTTGACTATTGGAGGCAGATTAAGGAAAATTGACCATATTTCCACCAAAATGTATAGTAAAGAGAAGACATCAGTAGCTTCCCACAGGCATTGCTTCCAAAAGAGATTTTGGTCAGGTAGTCATGTGAATCGTTAGAGATGAAACATCTAAAATGCAAGTTGTGATCAACGTGTAATTTAGCTGGTTACACTAACGATTACCGGCAGATACAGTACAACCTCCATGGAAGCAATGCTTGTGGGTAAGCTAATGATGATATCTTCTCTGTAATGGAGCATTTTGTGAAAACTGACCTATATCTCCCTTACCAAAATTGGCATTTAAACCTGAGGGTCAGTCAATACCAGAAGGCTGAAATTGAGACTCATATTGGACATCACGTCCCTGTATGGCCAGAGGTTCTCATAGGAGGCCCAGGGCCAAATCCAGCCCACCACCATTGATTTTGGGGGGGGACCTCGACCGACTGTTATAAAAAAGGGAAACATAAGAATTCAGGTATATTTGGCCCTGCTAAGTAGAGCTCTCAAACATGTTTGGCATCTCTGCCCTTCAGTAATTGCGAAACCCCTGCTGTATGGTAATTGTGTTGAGCACTATCTATTTAAACCTGTAAAAATAACTCTTCAGATCTAAAAATCTGTAATTCATAAACCTACCCTGTAAGTACAGTGATTTGACCGTTGTAATACTGTGCCACTGAAGTTTGATGAGATAAAATGCTACAATATAAAACTTGATATTGTAAAACACCACTTTGCACTGTTTGCAGGTGGTCAACCGTGTTAGTGATACGTCATAGTGCATTTGTGTTGAACAGAGTCAATGACCATTGCAAAGTCACTCCTGACAAATACACTGCAACTCATTAATTGATGCCAGGGCAAAATGCTTACACTATAAGTAAAAATAAATTGATGGAAAACAATTCGAGTGTATTAAGGCACTGTTCTTTGACCGGAAGTCGGGTGTGCAAGTGCAGGTGAAGATGTTTAAAATACCAGTAGGGTAGGATATGATTAAGTTGGAGGATTTTCAGGCAGGTCTTTGTATGGCCAGATGGTGGGGGTCTATCAATATTAAGGATTGTTTGTACATTGTACTCTGATACACTGCTATTATGACGGTGGACAGTCTCATTTCATGCTTCGATGCACGACTGATTAAAGGGTTTCAGAAAGTGGTTGTGTAGATCTTGCTATTGTTATAAAGGACGAAATAGCACTGAAGTAAAACCATATTCCTTCAGTGTCTAATTATTCTGTTATGTGGTGGGCTCTAGGCCACATTGGTTAAAGACAAGCCAAAGCCTTCTTTAAGGAGTTGACGTGTGATTTATTTACCCGCAAGCTGCTTTACACCTTTAGCCTTCTGTAGAGCCCAGTCAGGGACAAATGGAAGAATTTAGTTTGAGGTGCGAAGGTATCATGCGCAGATACCACGGATAACTGTGCGTTATTAAAATCGCGCATCTCTACGCCTGCGTTCCTGCTTTTGCTGCATGCCAAGTGGCCCGCGGTGATTGTTCTTGCCGCCCAACAAGACGCCCACCCAATTTGAAAAAAGTGTCCAATTTCAGTGGTTTTCGCGAGTGTAATGGAGAAAGTAAAGTTCAGTTGACCTCATTTTTTATTTAAAAATTTGAAAGAAATTTTTTTGTTTTTTTGAATATTTAGAATATTACAAAATTTTTATCGAAGGACGTTGTTATTTGTAGGCGATCAAAAACGTCAAGTATTGACTTTTACCATAAACTTGCGTGGTTTAAAAGTGACAAAATACTTTGTGTTTGGGCTATAGCTCAAAAACACAAGTCGGTAACCCCAATTTTTTATTTCCAGATTCTTAATCCAGAGACTGCATTCGCACGCGCAAATCCGAGAATCGATTCGCGGAAAGATTCGCGCCAGAATTCACACGCGAATCAGAGTGGATTCGCGTCAAAAGAAAATCGAGTCAAAGATGAAAAAAAATTCAGTCAAGAAAAAAATATGCTTTGGCTACGATGATATAGGAGAATCACAACCAATGAATTTTTTTTCTATCAAAAGAACTCATGACTATCGTTCGATTTATTGTCAAACAAACTAAATATTAGCGGAAAGATCTAGTTACAAGGACAGAAGTCCGTACATACCTTCGATCAAACGTACTGTTACCGAAAATCATAAAATTGACCTGACCCCAATACAGTACCATGAAATCCAAAAACCCAATGCCATGTGTTTACCCATCGTGCCCTAGGTGTTTGTACATAAAAATGCAAGGTTTTTCATTTTAAAACGGCAAAATAATTCTAAAAACGTACAAACATTAATGCAATAATAAAAACTAAGTAGAAAATAACCCTTGTCTATTCTTAGTTGTACACAAAATAAAACAAAATTGGGTATCCACAATTCCAAGGGTAGGTAATATATTAGGTATGTGCGTAAATGTTAGCCGCAGTGTTTACGCTTCAGTCTGCAATTAAACGTGCTATGCGGGTAAGTAGACTAGTCCGGACGGTCTGTTAGCGCTATGGAAATTCGTGAGGGAAAGGGAAATGGCTAATTTATAATTTTAGCAGTGCAGGACCGTCAATACGAGGGGAGTTGCTAACCGTGCCTTCAACATTGTAATTTGTGTTGTTTGACAGAAATAGAAGAGAATTTCGCCACCTGGTTGCGAATCGGCAGGGCTTGCACGGCTGCCAGAATTCGGACATTGGCATTTTTGTGCAATTAAATGCATCCGATTCTTGTTTTTTTTTCAACTGAGTGCATTCCTAATTAAGTGACAATATTAAGAAAATGAAATCAGAATCCCAAGGCTTATAATATTGATTTTGTCTTCCAAAGTCGCTTCGCAGTTGCTTTAGAGCGTATATGTGGATTCATGTATGAGAACTCTGAGTACTCTAGATCGGAGAGATGGAAATTTGGATAATTATCACTAATTTATGGTGAGATAAAGAACCTCAACGTGGGACTCATACTTGTAGTGCAATATTGTGTCTCTTTCGGCAAGTAGTTAACTAGTAGTGGTCGGCGGGTGCCCTCAGTAGGGTCACATTTCGAAGCACAGTAGGCCTAATTAAAAAATTTCCAGCTCCAAATCATTATATGAGTTTTTAAACAATTGTTAAGAATTTATTCTGCTCTGTATTTAGATTTCAACAGTTAAAATAGTGGTATAACTGTACGTTCGCCACAAATAATTAAGCATGGGAATACATTTTATCCTAATATATATTCATATCTTACCGAAGTAGGTCTGAGTCAATTGATTCTCGCAAAATTACCTGGCGAAGAATCAAACCTGATTTCCGCAAGTTACAACGAAATTGCACCCCTCTATAATCAGCACCGTTGTAAAAGACCAATATGTGAATTTTGGAAAAATTTTATCGAGTTAGATCATAACACGTCAAATCCCCTTAAAAATTGAGAATTTTATCAAATTAAAATCTATTTGAGGATAAGAAGGTGACTCGTTCTAACAGGAGGGTTAGCACGGTAGGTTTGCAGCGTGATTCGTTGCTAAGGGATGCACAAAAGCTGGTTCCTTTGCTCTTAGTTATAAGCGCGCTCTAGCAGCCTGTTGTCGTCTTACAACGCACAAAAGAAAAGCGAGTTATTAACGCTATATACTTCACGGTTGTGCTGGCGAAATTTTTACACAAGTTACGCAGAAACAGAAAAGGACGCAGAGCGCAACGAAACTCTACGGTTTTAAAAGTCATGTGCTTTGAGCTTGACAAGTCCACTCACGTTATACCAAATTTGACCGTTGGCTCCCAGACGATATAGTCTGACCGAAACACAAATATCTATATCTATTTTCGGGCCATCCATCACACAGGTGATATGATGCAGGTTTGTGGCAAATAATAACAATAATTGCATTTTGCCCGCAATGTTTACACAAGCTCTATACTTTGTGAAGAAATGTGAAATGTAACATTTTCTCTCCCAAAACGATATGGACAGGTTTGATATGATGTTGTTAATGGACCTGAAATGTCAACCAAAATAGATTTTTTCCCATCAAAACATCAAGTTTTTAAACCACTCAAGAGAAAAGGGGAAATAGGAAAAAAAATTTAGGTGAAGTGTGAATGACATAAAGAGGCTGGTTGTGTATGACGGTCTCTCTGGTGAGATTAAATTTCCTATTTCAGGTTTTAACCTATTCTTACAAGATATACATTTTGACAAAAGTTCGATGAATGAAATTGGGCTATTAGGTCAAAATTAGTTTTGAGAGACACCAAAAGAATAACATAAAATAATAGGGCCTACTTCTGTCAATCGCCAAAATCAGATTGAGCGACACAACACGGTTTGCGTGAATTCTGAAACCCTAACAAATGACGTGATAAAAGTGGTGTTCGAAGGCGTCACTAAAGTCATTGCGATCGATGATGGTTTGGTGCGTGACTAATGTCGCATCTGATAGGCGCCTGGCATAAGGAGAAGATATCATAGCTTCCCACAATGCATCGCTTCCATGGAAGTTTTTGTACAGGTAGTCATGTGCATCGTTAGAGATGAACCACTTAAAATTGCCAAGTTTGTGCTCAGTAATGTCATTAAGCCATGTTTCATCACGAACGATTCACATCAGTACCGGTACAAAAAATCCTCCATTGGAGAGCAATGAATTGTGGGAAGATACTGAAATCTTCCCTTGCGCGGGGGGGGCACATGTGAAGAAAAATGTGAAAACGATAATCTATGAAAACTCACCCTTTTTTATGGTTTTTGCGCTATTGCAGAAACAGTAAGTCGGGTAAACACCATTTTTATTTAGCTTTTAACGCATGCAATTTTGTACACAATACATTAGGTGTTGAAAACAAAAAAATTTCATCGAACAGATTTTTTCATGGTGTATTTAGCATTAATTTTTTGAAAATTTGGTGGTTTTTTGCTTTTTTAATTTTGATTTTTTGCAGTTTTTGGATTGCATTTTTCTCAAAAAACGACGTCGGTGACCCTTTTTTTATTTCTATAAATTAAAAAAATCAAAAAACTAAAAAATTAAAATTTTCAAAAAATTCATCAAGAAAGTAAATCATGCTGCAAAACCCTTAAGCTGTGAGGTATCATTCTTGGCACTAAATCACTAAGGTACACGCGCGTAGCCAGGCCGGTGGTTCCAAGGGGGCGATATCCCGGTAGGTGCAAAAAATTCCCCGATCACAAGCAAAATATCCTGGTCGCAAGTCAAAAGAGTCCGAAAAAAGGCTGATTACATGAATATAGTTGTATTTCCCAATTTCCCCTCACACTCAATTTGTTGATTTAAAGGAGGGGGCGTACGCCCCCCCCCCGCCTGTCCCCCCTCCCCACCCTGGCCATGCCACTGTACTACAGGAGCAATAATCAATTATGAATTTAGTACCAGTACAATCAGATGTTGGTCATTTTTTTATCAAGTTCAATCTAATATTTAAACAAGAAAGCCATTTAATGTCAAGCATTCAAAGATGTTTATTATGAGAGACGAAATATGATTGGGACAAAAATCATGCATGAGTATATGTCATTGGCAGGTGTGTATGTTTTAATGAGCACGTGGGTGGGGTGGCTATTAGAACATTTCTGTGGGACCTTAGATTGATCATTTTATGGGTGAGGTGTGGCATTTTTTCGTTACAAATGTTACTGCATGGATTTCATGAAGGATTCAGATTTTTGTAAAATGTGTGCTGTAATAACATTTAGGAATTAAGTTAATGTCTAAAATATTTTTAGTTTTCTTTGCATTGGAAAAAAAAATCAGTGCACTTGGGTCAGATTGACCAAACTCACAATGGCACGTGCCTCTGCAGGGCTTTGTGCCATATTCATGTCAAACTGACAGGGACATGTATTGATTTTATGCCAATGCAATCAAAGTCTAAAATCTTCATGCCATTAACTCTATCAGTTCGGTGATGCACAACATGTATGCTGCCTCCAATCTGTTCATCTCAAAATACGCAGTAGGGTTAATTCCAAAAAATGCCAATAAAAAGGGTGTCAAAGTAAATTTTCATGAGGATTTGTTGATATATCGGTGGTACTCTACTTAGGTTTATTTTTTTAAAAGGTGATCAAAGATGCACTAATAACCAACCTATCACAACCCGATCTTACATACACCCTAGGAAAGGAGAATATCGTATGTATCATGCACCCACCAAGGTGGTATGTAATTAGCTGGACATGCCTTAAAATGCAATTCTGTCATAGGCTTGTGGTTTCAATTCAAGTTCAGAGATTAGTCCACATGGGAAGCCGTCTTGGATGTAATGCTTAGACTGTTAATGCTTTGAAGTCAAGGTTTCTTAAAAATTCAAACTCTTTGGTGTGTTCTGCTGTCGCAAAGGTTAACCTCGTTTTGACCATGACCCTTATGTGTACCCTAAGTATACATTCATGCCCCCCAGAGAACATTATTGCTAGGTTCCTGAGGAAACAACAAAATGTCACAGTTGTGAATGTAGATAATTATTCCAACCATATTTATCACTTTCGGTTTTAAAACAATAAATTGTTGTTTAGTCAGAGTATCGTTTTTGAACATGAAGGAGGAAATGTATCTTGAGATGATAAATGTCCCCCTATCATTAATGTCATCAATTTCTAACAGGTTAAGAAAGACATCTACAGTGCATGACCAATACCAAAAAGAAACAAAATATTTATGTACCTGTGTTGTTTGCTCACACACTGGACATTGTGGCTATTGTTCTGTCCTCGAGAGGATTTTTGGGAAATTTCTTGTATCCCTCAGCTTCAGAGCTACAATTCTGACAAGAATGGTTTCAAGGGGGGTCAATACATTGAATCGGTTTTGAAGGTTACACACCTCTAATAATCTAAATGTGTAAATCCCGAATATTTGGAAGGTTACAAGATAGGGTGGGTGTAGGCCTAAATGTGCGAGTTGCAATGTGCTTATGCATGTGTGGTGGGTATGTCTCTGTGTACGTGTATGTATGTGTAATGTGTGCGCAAGATTTGTTATTCTGTGTCATGACAGATATGTGAAATTCCGTTGTCTGCAAACTTGGACTATCTGCTGAACCGATAATGTCAAAATCTGACCTTCTTGCACAGGTTTGGTTCGACGATCACATTTGCTTTTGGATTCCTACGCTATATCTCTGATAACAAATTACCTGTGGTCAACAAGTCAAAATGACGGTCTGAAACTTTGCCAAGGTTCTAGGACAACGGGTAGCTAGGTTATGTCTATGTAAGCAGCCTTCCTGCGAGTTCATAGTTCCAGTAACTTGCATATGAAGAGCTGTAAAATGCCCAGACATGGCGGAGGGTACATGCTTTTTAAGAATAAGAGACAAAGCGTTTTCATTGGGTTTTTTACTTTGTTTCAAGAAAGCCCCGGTCCAGGATCTAAAAATCTACTTTGTACTTCAAGTATATTAGCCTCATCATGTTGAAAGATATGTATGTACTAAAGTAGCGTTAGTGTGACAAAGCTTGTGTTGAAAAGTTTATTAAATTATTTGCATTCTGGGTTCAGTTTCATATGTACGGTATGATCATCGGATAAAATGGTCTTACAGAAAAATTACCATAAAATCAAAACCCCTGAATCAATTTATTCCAAACTTGATTATGATAAGGATTGAACTCTCCTTCACATTTTTTTGCAGTTTCAAGACTGCATGATTTGTTTTAGTGTTTTTATTTATTTTTTAAAAATTCCCTAATTTTTACAATAAATAATTTTTCCCAGCCTAAATGGAAGGTGCTTTTAAGCTGAAACTTTAGGGGTGTGTGTATAATCAAAATACCTAAAATCTCACGTTGGCTTTTTTGAATCAAGCATTTAATTCTTTAGAAAATTTATTTTTGGGAAAAATAATTTAGGGAAAATTAAAAACACCTATTATTTCAAATAGAAACACTCAATCTGCAAAATCTAATGTGAGAATATTCTAAATTTGATTTCCTTTCATATGACACCTTATTCATCACCAAGGGAGTTGTAGTTTCTTCTAGGAAATATTATGAAAAGTGGATGCTTCAGTATTTCTAGAAATACTTCAACAAAAAAGTGTTGTTGCGACCACCTGTTCTTTGTTTTTAATGACACACAGAAAAATACAAAATTGTATGGTTTATTGATATTTCTTTAACCATTAAAAACAAACACCAATCTTATAACTCATCAATTACTTGAGAAATAATTGAAGTCTATGGGAATTTGAAAATGCATTACGTGACATATCTCTAAAACATTTTTGGCACACATGTTTCTTTCACCAATACCAACATTTTATGAGAATTTCGACAAGATCTGGGCACGAAGCCGTAGCCGATAATCCTACCATTAAGCACTTTCTGTTTTGTTCATTGTTCACTAGATATCCTTGAGAAAAACCTAATTCACAAAATTTGAGTTGATCCTGATCTTGAGGTTTTGTGTTTTGTGTTTCTGTCCCTAAATGGACAAAATTGTGAATTTCTTACAGATACGTCTAAATTTGCACGTAAGATTAGGTACACATGGATTACTAAGGCTAATGGTTCAAATGATTTTTAAAATATCAACTTGAGGTAAGTCGCGGGGGATGAGGTTGTGGATCACAAAATGTCCGGTTAAGGTATTATAGTGTGTTCTGTCATAATTTGGAACAGCTCTCATGAAATGTATTAAAAATCCTGTATAACAAGATACTTAGCAGTAATCTGTTTTCATTATTTTTACAGTTTGAAAGAAAGTATAATGGATTGTCTATTTCACATTTAATTTTAAAAATCTGCACATTACACTCTTGTGTGGCCAAAATTCTCCTGTGGGCTCTTCACCGGGGCTCTTCAATTCAAGGTTCTGAAAGTAAATGCAGAAAGCTCAAAAATATAAATCTCGAAAAATGTTATCGCTGTACAGTAAGCAGCAAAGGAATGGAGTCATGTTCCAGCTTACATTGATTACTTTGATCGGCACATTGAGGTATTCCTATTTTACGCTTGAGCCCAAGCCTTGCTATAAATGCAGGCATAACACACGGCACAGGTGTGTCTGACAATATTGTTTGTTGCTTTCAGGGGGTTGTACAGTTATTGTTTTTTGAGTAATGATAGTCCTGTCTTTTTGGTCATACACATATAGGAAGAGTGATAGGAAGATTAGGTCAAAGATTATACTTGAATTATAATTGAGTTAAAGAATAACAATAAATATATTACCGTACTGACCCAAGTATAGTCCCATGCTCTATTATAATCCCACCCCCAGTTTGGAAAGAATCTGAAGAATAGTAGAAAATCGTATTATAATCCCACCATAAGTTTTTGCTGGAAGGCAATAGATTGCATGCAATTTTGTTATAATCATTAACTGTTTTGGCAGTATCTTTTTGTGATTTTCTTTTCAAAATTATGCTTCAGTTCATTTACAGGTCTTTGTTCACACTGGCACCTCATTTGACTCATGAAAATAGTTGGATTAAGTTTAACTCTCAGGCTGAAATGTTGATGCTCGTGTGTTTGAAGCTTATTTCAGGTTAAAAGCAGGTGGGACTATACTAGGGTCAGTACAGTATATACCCAGATTTGTCATTCATTACTGACTCACATTGAACCATGATGCCATTATTTGCATGGAAGAACTGCACCCCCTTACCTGCCTCCACCAAGATTATCACAGCAAAGAAAAAGTGTTGTGCTCATGAAGCAAATGTCGATTTGCACCTTATCATAATTGTCAATATGAAATGGCAATAAAGAGCACATTGAAGTGGTTTGTTTTAATTAAATTGAATGACCTGTCAGAAATGACAAACAAATGGTCAGAGGGAATTCTTCAGTGCAAACTGCATTCCTGGTTATTCAAGAGCAATTCAAGGTTGAAACTTTGCATGATCAAGGGCAGCAAAGGGCAAAAGGCAAACTTGTATTGAGGGCATACAGGGAACAATCAAGGGTTTAGGGCAAAAAGGCCCCATCTGCAATAGCTGCCAGGTGGTAGATTTGGCAGTTATAACACTTAATAAGAATACAACTGACAAATAGCAGCTATTGCAGATGGGGCCTTCTTGCACTAAACCCCAAATGTTCCCTGATGATCAAAGGGGAAAATCTGAGAGAAATGGATACTGCTAACTTCACACTTTCTTTTCATTGTTGATGTTACTTCAATATGCAAAGCACTGGCAGATCCAGGGGGTGTTTTTTGGGGCACCCCCCCCCCCTGTAATTTGGCCAAAATTTTGTAAAATCAGCGAATTTTTTACCATAACTACCTTTCAGCCCCCCGGTAATTTTGGCATTTTTCAGGGCGTGGATCCGCCCCTGCAAAGTGTAGAATGACTACAGAAAAGAAAATGTCCAAAGGAGCAAATGCCCTGGCCACTTGCTTGTGTCCCATGCCATTTAGTAGAAAGCTAGAAATTTACCATTGTAATACATTGGGAACAGAAAACACTAACCACTTCATCAAGAACCCCTGTCTTGATTAATCAAGATGGATATAATGCTCCCCATCGATGAAAGCCTCCCAAAATCTAGATTAAAAGATGATGGGAGAGATGAAAATGAAAGTGACACATGTGTAGATTCTGTAGATATTTGAATGAGAAAAACACTCACAAAAAATCAAGATTAATTACCTTTCAGAAATTTGATAGCTTGAATGAAGAGGAAACTTGCCAACCATTGGATGTGCATGTCGTGATCAGCATGCAGTGAGATTTACTAAAACAAAAGCTTTTCTGTGTGGAACATAAGCAAACAGGTGACCTGAAATAATAAAATGTTGCATCTGAACTGTGTAATGAAAAAATTGTTCACAAGATTAGACGGTTTAATTTTAATGCTTAGAAAATCCGCTGCTAATTTAAATTATGCTGAAAAAATTGTTTGCAAATGTAAATACTTAATTTTGAATCCTTAGAAAGAAATTTGTTTGCAAGATTAACTGTTTAATTTCATGCTTACAAAATTGTTAGCTGATTTAAATAACTAATTTAAATCCTTAGAAGATTGTTTGCAAGATTAACTGTTTAATTTTAATGCATAGAAGAGTGTGTGCAAATTGAAATGTTTATCTTTAAAATTGTTTTCAATATTAACTGCATTTCAATGCATAGAAAAGTGGTTGCAAATTTAAATGTTTAATCTAACTCCTTGTTTGCATGAGTAAACTGTTGAATTTTAGTGCATTGAAAATATTTGCAAGATTAATTGTTAAAATTATTTGCAAAAGAGCCAGAGAATTGTAATTAAATGACAAAATGAAAGTTTTTTGACAGCGCGCCCTCAAGATTCAGACTTCAAAATGCAAGATATCATTCAAAGTTGGAAATTGTTTCCTTACCGTAATCATATTTTTCTCTCAACGTGACATATCACATTATGCTAAGGTAAACACAGGTAATGGAATAAGGTTCGTTACAAAAGAATATTTTATAATCATGCAATGCATCTTTATTTGCTTTTAAAGCTGCCAAAATACTCTGATATAAACAAAATGACTGAAATTCCACTATTCATGTTTACAATGCCATCAACGCATTTGGAATTTTTTTCTGCTATACATTAATTTTGTTTCTAAATAATGTAGCATGCAGATAGACTGTCTCATGCAAAAGATGTTGTAAATGCCAAGTAGAGACAGCTGTGTGACTTTACATGAGAGATAAAAGAGATGATATGTTACATAGCGATCTACGAGATAGCAAGATGCTCGGTTTAACAGCAAATTTGTAAGATGGGAATTGCGATGAACCCTGCGCTTGAATCGATGACTCTTACATTTTGTTGATTGGTCTGAATGAAAACCATATTAAATGCAATCCGCAGTGCAGATAAGATGTTGTGAGAGGCACAGATGAAAGAAAATGACACAATCGCTGCTGGAATCTATTGTGCATTGACGTGTCGGGGAAAATTTGTTGGTTAGATCGTGCCGATATTGAAATGGGGGAAAATGCTGCTGTCATAAAAATCAATGTTATTACCTTTGGGAACTTAGGAGTGTGAATGAGTAACATGAGCTTATAGTGAACATGTAAGAGACATGAAACACATGCAGCCTTGTACGTACGCATTATACACATTAACACATATGTACACATATGTGCATGTATGCACACACACATGCACACAGGCACACACGCGCACCCAGCCAGATAAGGTTCATTGTTGCAAGGATTTCCTTTCTTGGTTAGCAAATTACCCATGGTCAAGTAGTGAAATTGAGTCTCACAACCCAGCCAGCCGCTAGCTAGCCAGTTTCCGAGTAACATTTTCCTGCCTGTCTCAAAAACTGCATAAATAGCTTTAGGTAAAGACCCTGCATTAAAAACCAAGGTGCATTGCAAAGCCTCAAAGTCCTCTGTGATATGTGTAAGATTTTTTTTTAAAAAGTACTGCCAAGCATAGGATAGTTTACCTCTGATATTTTAGTGTTTGTGTACTGTGTTAAAAAAAAGACTTGCTTCTTAAATTGCCCATTTGCCAGTGGGGGGAAAATAATGTCTCAATGACATGTGATACTTGCAGTACACTTCGTGATGGTAGTTATTGATTGAATGAAGTTGAATATCAAGATACTCAGCACAATGAACACCACATTTGGAATGCAGAATGTAGATGAGAGCTAGCAAGTTTTGCAATAAAACTATGCTCTGTTTACCGTATGTTGGACCATTACCTTCTAATACAGTATGTTGATTTAATTCGCTGATGTAGTGCACGTTAGAATAATACCGTTTCCAGGTCAACTGGCTCATGCTAAGCTATGCTAACCACTGATCTCTATACAATGGATTGGAAACTGAGCTTCGTAATTGAGGCACTGACGGCCATATTGGTCATCCAAAAAGAGCCCAAGCAGGTGGTTAAGAGCCGGTCATTTATACAAAATTTGTTCCCATTGAATTTAAATGTGGATAAGCGACATAACAGACTACAGAATCAAGCCAATTCAGTGAGCTCATTGTATTTGCGCGTACGGGATGGCATGTCTCTAAAACGTGCACCCGGGATACAACTTCTGTTAAACAGGTGTCTCGGGAATTCTATTGTGTTCGGTAGACCAAGATGCCCGCCCGTTGCTCCATTCATCTAATATACAATTACTGTTGTGTAGCCAATCCATTGTATAGAGATCACTGATGCTAACATTGGTACTGAGGAGCCACTGATCACATTGATCTACCTATGGAATATCATATTTCAGAATAGATGCATGAGCCAAGGCTTGAACCAGTAACCAATGGCTACTAACATGCACTACATCAGCGAATACTGAACAAGACCAAGGTCACGATACCATACTGAGGTAAACATACTTTGGTATTGTATTTGCCGTTAATGCCCAGGGTGTGAATAACTGCCTATTTTTTTAATTTTAAAGCAAATTCTTTTCAAATTGGTCTATTATTAAGGTAAAAAAATGTCACATGGCTGATACAGCATTTATGTACATTTGTAAACTTCAAAAGCTGCGCTTTTTCTATTACTATTAAAGGGGCTTGTTCCGATCGCCTATGGGACCCCCTGGTTTACCCACAAGTAGTATCAATTCTGATATCAAATGAAAGTCCATATTTTTCTCATTGTCCTCCTGAATTCTCAGCTTCCACATCCATTTATTTCCCAAGATACAGAGAAAAAAACCTGCCATTTATATGGTTAACCACCAAAATTAGCACAGTAGTGAATAGGTCCTTGCAATGTGCATTATCGCTTTTATCAAAACCTCAAGTTTGATCCCACAATACTTGGTGGTAAGTGTGCAGGCTCACATATCAGGTTAAGAACCTGATGCATATAAATTCGGAACAAGCACCTTTAAGGTGACATGCTCAGTAATATAGATTGGTGCGGGGATTGGTGATTCAGAAATGTGTGTGTAAAATTGAAAGAGTAATATTCATTACTGAGCTAATGTTAATGGTTAACCAATAAAACGACTGTTTTGGGGAAAGAAATGGATTTAAAGGCTGGAATTAGGACAACAATGAGAAAAATACAGGCTTTCATCTGATACCAAAACTGATACTACTTCCAGTTAAGTAGTCTAGGGAGGGGGTCCCAAAGACAATCGGAACACACATCTTTAATGGGTGAGCACTTGTTTAGGGCATGGGCACTTATCAGGAAGAATATGGGATCTATTGCCCATATTCACAAAAGCGGAATTTGATGCTGGACTAAAATGGAAGATAGTTCTACAAGACTGGACTATTTAAAAAAAAAACAATCCGAGGTATAACTGTTTCCCCCTCCTTTTCATTTAATGTGCAGTTAAAGACACTATCAGTGATTATCCCAGAAGATAAAAAAACTATTTAAAATGTGTAGGAATAGCTTAAAAGTGAAGGATAAGTCTGTGTAGGACTCCCATTAGGTATATTTTCCAACTGAAAAGTTGACAGAAAAGGAAGAAAACCGCAATGTTCAGAGATATGAATCCCCATTCAATTACATGTTGTAGTAATTGTCCGTACGGACAGTAATGACTAAAATATCAAATTGTGTCCTTATTAGGCTGCTTCTAGACTTATCACTTGCAGGGAATGTTATGATACCTATACTTGTTCCAAAAAATGCAAAAATCTGATTTTTGATGATTTTTTCGATTTTCTGATTTAGCAAATCGCTGATAGTGCCTTTAAATTGGAAAGGAAAAAAAGGATTCTGTTTGGTAAGACTGACTCCCATTTTAGTCCAGGACTTAGTCTACTTGTGTGAATATGGGCTAATCTATTTTGCCACAACTTCATTTATGATACAAGTGGCAAACCAATTGGGGTCGTATTTCAGCTTATGCAAAGTTAGGTAATGCTATTTTGATAGTCTTGGTAAACAAGCAAAAAGATAAAGAACAATTTTACCTTACGGGGTCATTGCTTCTGTGTTAAGCTTAGCATGGAATATCAGTAGCTAGGAAAATAGAGACATTTAGCTCTAAACCATATTGAAAACAACAACTACTACTTGCAGGGTTCTTTGGTGTAAAACAATATTTAGATGTAATAAAATACATCTCATCTAGTTATTTTTAATATGTACCAAATTTGAAGAGTGTTTTTTGTGAAATATCTGGGCAAAACCAGTAAAAAAAATACATCAGTGCTGGTTCGGTAGTTCACCATGTTAATCCGCCTTCTGCCTGGCATGCTCTTGGCACGGATTTCGAAAGGATATTAGGGTGTTGCCGGTGAATTTGCATACCATTGTTATCAGGTGGAAAGCAATGTGCTTATGCCTGGATGAAGGTGGATTAAGACGTGCGATATCATCGCAGCAAATTAACACTAGAGTAGTGTAGATTTTTGTCTGGTTTTGCCAAGAAATTACATGAAACCAACACATTAGAATTGTCTTCAAATATTTTTTTGTCTAAATATTGTTTGACACTACAGAATTTATGTAACCTTTTCATGGTTTGCTGGTGTGTGTAAAGGAATTGTAGAAAATATCGTATGTATATTTCATGTAGAGTGAACTGACGGTATAGACACAGCTTACTGCCTTGCGATTAGAGGAATAACTTGAATAGTTAAAGCAAAAAAAAGATAAGCTTCACTTTGTCTTCAATAAAACACCCATTCACCAAATGTTGAGATGTGGATATAAAATTACCAAGGTGATAGTTAATGTATTTTGACAAATCCTCAGTGTGAAGAAAATGACACTCTCGTGAAGGAGTGGGCTGCCTTAATTGTGCCTTAAAATTATCTATTAAAATTCCTCTCCATTTTTTATACCTTTTTGGTATTATTATTTTCTCTATTTTTGGGACTGCTTTGCCAAATGGAAAGAGTGCGCGGCGAGGCTGAAATAGCGATGAAGCCTCCCATTATGAAACAAGCCGCCGGGAGCCAAACTAAAGATAGGGTGTCCGTGATGCATGCTAAGCGCACGACATGGGAATTCATACCCACAAATTTGCCGTGACTCATGATGTACATTTCTTTGTTCACTCTCTCGGCATCCTGGGAGTGGGTTTAGCGTCTTGTTTTCCCATTTCTCGTCGATGGGATAGCGTTTTATTATTCAAGCACTATATCGATACACTGTCGCTATATGCACACAGGGTATTGCAGAATGTAGATGAGAGCTAGCAAGTTTTGCAATAAAACTATGCTCTGTTTACCGTATGTTGGACCATTACCTTCTAATACAGTATGTTGATTTAATTCGCTGATGTAGTGCACGTTAGAATAATACCGTTTCCAGGTCAACTGGCTCATGCTAAGCTATGCTAACCACTGATCTCTATACAATGGATTGGAAACTGAGCTTCGTAATTGAGGCACTGACGGCCATATTGGTCATCCAAAAAGAGCCCAAGCAGGTGGTTAAGAGCCGGTCATTTATACAAAATTTGTTCCCATTGAATTTAAATGTGGATAAGCGACATAACAGACTACAGAATCAAGCCAATTCAGTGAGCTCATTGTATTTGCGCGTACGGGATGGCATGTCTCTAAAACGTGCACCCGGGATACAACTTCTGTTAAACAGGTGTCTCGGGAATTCTATTGTGTTCGGTAGACCAAGATGCCCGCCCGTTGCTCCATTCATCTAATATACAATTACTGTTGTGTAGCCAATCCATTGTATAGAGATCACTGATGCTAACATTGGTACTGAGGAGCCACTGATCACATTGATCTACCTATGGAATATCATATTTCAGAATAGATGCATGAGCCAAGGCTTGAACCAGTAACCAATGGCTACTAACATGCACTACATCAGCGAATACTGAACAAGACCAAGGTCACGATACCATACTGAGGTAAACATACTTTGGTATTGTATTTGCCGTTAATGCCCAGGGTGTGAATAACTGCCTATTTTTTTAATTTTAAAGCAAATTCTTTTCAAATTGGTCTATTATTAAGGTAAAAAAATGTCACATGGCTGATACAGCATTTATGTACATTTGTAAACTTCAAAAGCTGCGCTTTTTCTATTACTATTAAAGGGGCTTGTTCCGATCGCCTATGGGACCCCCTGGTTTACCCACAAGTAGTATCAATTCTGATATCAAATGAAAGTCCATATTTTTCTCATTGTCCTCCTGAATTCTCAGCTTCCACATCCATTTATTTCCCAAGATACAGAGAAAAAAACCTGCCATTTATATGGTTAACCACCAAAATTAGCACAGTAGTGAATAGGTCCTTGCAATGTGCATTATCGCTTTTATCAAAACCTCAAGTTTGATCCCACAATACTTGGTGGTAAGTGTGCAGGCTCACATATCAGGTTAAGAACCTGATGCATATAAATTCGGAACAAGCACCTTTAAGGTGACATGCTCAGTAATATAGATTGGTGCGGGGATTGGTGATTCAGAAATGTGTGTGTAAAATTGAAAGAGTAATATTCATTACTGAGCTAATGTTAATGGTTAACCAATAAAACGACTGTTTTGGGGAAAGAAATGGATTTAAAGGCTGGAATTAGGACAACAATGAGAAAAATACAGGCTTTCATCTGATACCAAAACTGATACTACTTCCAGTTAAGTAGTCTAGGGAGGGGGTCCCAAAGACAATCGGAACACACATCTTTAATGGGTGAGCACTTGTTTAGGGCATGGGCACTTATCAGGAAGAATATGGGATCTATTGCCCATATTCACAAAAGCGGAATTTGATGCTGGACTAAAATGGAAGATAGTTCTACAAGACTGGACTATTTAAAAAAAAAACAATCCGAGGTATAACTGTTTCCCCCTCCTTTTCATTTAATGTGCAGTTAAAGACACTATCAGTGATTATCCCAGAAGATAAAAAAACTATTTAAAATGTGTAGGAATAGCTTAAAAGTGAAGGATAAGTCTGTGTAGGACTCCCATTAGGTATATTTTCCAACTGAAAAGTTGACAGAAAAGGAAGAAAACCGCAATGTTCAGAGATATGAATCCCCATTCAATTACATGTTGTAGTAATTGTCCGTACGGACAGTAATGACTAAAATATCAAATTGTGTCCTTATTAGGCTGCTTCTAGACTTATCACTTGCAGGGAATGTTATGATACCTATACTTGTTCCAAAAAATGCAAAAATCTGATTTTTGATGATTTTTTCGATTTTCTGATTTAGCAATCGCTGATAGTGCCTTTAAATTGGAAAGGAAAAAAAGGATTCTGTTTGGTAAGACTGACTCCCATTTTAGTCCAGGACTTAGTCTACTTGTGTGAATATGGGCTAATCTATTTTGCCACAACTTCATTTATGATACAAGTGGCAAACCAATTGGGGTCGTATTTCAGCTTATGCAAAGTTAGGTAATGCTATTTTGATAGTCTTGGTAAACAAGCAAAAAGATAAAGAACAATTTTACCTTACGGGGTCATTGCTTCTGTGTTAAGCTTAGCATGGAATATCAGTAGCTAGGAAAATAGAGACATTTAGCTCTAAACCATATTGAAAACAACAACTACTACTTGCAGGGTTCTTTGGTGTAAAACAATATTTAGATGTAATAAAATACATCTCATCTAGTTATTTTTAATATGTACCAAATTTGAAGAGTGTTTTTTGTGAAATATCTGGGCAAAACCAGTAAAAAAAATACATCAGTGCTGGTTCGGTAGTTCACCATGTTAATCCGCCTTCTGCCTGGCATGCTCTTGGCACGGATTTCGAAAGGATATTAGGGTGTTGCCGGTGAATTTGCATACCATTGTTATCAGGTGGAAAGCAATGTGCTTATGCCTGGATGAAGGTGGATTAAGACGTGCGATATCATCGCAGCAAATTAACACTAGAGTAGTGTAGATTTTTGTCTGGTTTTGCCAAGAAATTACATGAAACCAACACATTAGAATTGTCTTCAAATATTTTTTTGTCTAAATATTGTTTGACACTACAGAATTTATGTAACCTTTTCATGGTTTGCTGGTGTGTGTAAAGGAATTGTAGAAAATATCGTATGTATATTTCATGTAGAGTGAACTGACGGTATAGACACAGCTTACTGCCTTGCGATTAGAGGAATAACTTGAATAGTTAAAGCAAAAAAAAGATAAGCTTCACTTTGTCTTCAATAAAACACCCATTCACCAAATGTTGAGATGTGGATATAAAATTACCAAGGTGATAGTTAATGTATTTTGACAAATCCTCAGTGTGAAGAAAATGACACTCTCGTGAAGGAGTGGGCTGCCTTAATTGTGCCTTAAAATTATCTATTAAAATTCCTCTCCATTTTTTATACCTTTTTGGTATTATTATTTTCTCTATTTTTGGGACTGCTTTGCCAAATGGAAAGAGTGCGCGGCGAGGCTGAAATAGCGATGAAGCCTCCCATTATGAAACAAGCCGCCGGGAGCCAAACTAAAGATAGGGTGTCCGTGATGCATGCTAAGCGCACGACATGGGAATTCATACCCACAAATTTGCCGTGACTCATGATGTACATTTCTTTGTTCACTCTCTCGGCATCCTGGGAGTGGTTTAGCGTCTTGTTTTCCCATTTCTCGTCGATGGGATAGCGTTTTATTATTCAAGCACTATATCGATACACTGTCGCTATATGCACACAGGGTATTGCATTTGTAAATGATACTTGATTAGATATTAGATAGTTGTACATGTTTTCTTTTCTTCTTCTTCTAGTTTCTCGAGCTCTGCAAATGATTACTTTTAAGTGTGAGATTCCACACCTTAATCATCTAGCTCTGTTTTATTAATAACAATTTTACGAGAAAAATATGGCTCCATTTTGTTCACTGCTTTCTTCTCTTTCATTTTATCATGCCTGAAAATGGCTTTAAAGAAAGTTTAAAGCAAACTGGGCATTTTATTTTTTTCCTCCCATTTATTATATTCAAAGGCATTTTTCTTTCTCTTATTTTTACTCAAGCTCCACAAATGGTTTTCTACTTCGAAGTGTAGATTGCATAGCTTTCTAAAACAAATTTTGGGTAAATATCTATTAGTCAATGTACCATTTTATAATTTTTTAATTATTTTTTTGTTTTTATTTATTTTTCTTAGTAATTTTATTTATGCTTATTGTGATATTGACTCTCAATATTCAGTGTAATGCACAAATGTCTGCAATATCGAGGGTTGACAAACAGAAAGACGTAACTCAGCACTGAAAGAAATATTTAAAGAATTTCTTTAATTCTGCTGTTCATAATTAAAAATTGTTCTTTGTTTACTAAAGTTTATATAATGTTTGCTTACAGTACCATATATGAGCTTTATGAGATGTTTACATTTTGAGTAATGAATAGATTTGCTTATTAGAAAATATTAAACATCACATTTCTCAAAAGCAGTATTACAGCAGAATTAAAGAAATTCTTTAATATTTCTTTCAGTGCTGAGTTACATCCTTCTGTTTGTCAACACTCAATATGATAATTATTTAGCTCTTCAGCATTTGAATTTTTTTATGATAACTAGTCCTGACCCAACAAATTGCAGACCACGGGGAATGAGTGTAAAATCCATCGTTCAATTATATTTTGTACTATACACTACTAAAGGGAATTTCTGCACCGTAATTTTTTTTCCCCCTCAGCAACCTCACTGACCTTTTTGCATGTTGTTATTTTACAGAATTTGTATTTTCTTACATGGGCATAAATACCAAATGAATAGTTGCATGTTTTCTTAAATATGACTTGATTCTAGACTAGAGAAAGAAGAAGAAAAATCAACTGCAGTGATGTACTTTAACCTGTTCTGTTAGTCATTTTTTCTTGCCCTCACCCATCCCAACAAAGATGCATTTTGATCCGCCATACAAAGTCATACATTATTTTCTTTATTTTGTTTTCCCCCCTTCTTGCCCGCATAGCACAGTGGAAGTGCCGAGCAAAACAAGCCCGCATGATTATATGGTCCTAAGAGGGGGAAAAGGGGGAAATAAGCTTATGGTTGTGTGGCGATGATAGATGTTAGGTGACAGGGCCGAGTGTTGGGGCAAGATAGTGTAACAAGCATTACGCTCTTGCCGAGTCTTGTCAATATAGGGGTCTTCACTAAGAGCCACACGCATCCTGCATAAAACATGACGTGCCAAGATAATTTAGCTCGGCACACAAGAAGACTTGGGCTCTCTCAGAACCTATGGTGGTAATGGCGATGAATGCAAAGCGTGCGCTTAACGCGGGGTTCTTGGCGAACTGTATCTTGTTTTCTCCCCGGCCAAATGCATTTTTATTTGCCTTGCATCGGATGTGGCAGTTTTGCATATTGTCAATGTGCATTGTATCGGAGGATAAACACGATGAAGGGATGCACGAATCTCCCTGTCATGTTTTCATAGCAATGTAAATCTTAAGATAAAGTACTCTGCTTGAATAGGAGCCCATGCTATAGTCAGATCAAGAGGAGACAATGGTTATGAATCAGCCTTGATAAGCACCGTGATGCATTCATTGTTGCCGTGCAAAGGCTCCGTGAATACATAATACCATTAATCACGGAAATCGGAAATCGCAAGAGTATTTTGAATTTAAATACCGCTCGCCGTCTCATGCATAGAATGCCTGTAGTGATCACCATAAATTTAAACAGATGCATAAAACAAAGATATCGCATGCTTTTACTTGTGTTTACATAATCAAAGCTTTCAAGGATTTAGTTCCCGCATCGAATTTTATACAAAATGACACTTTATTTATTAAGCTCACAAAGAATTTGCTAAGCCTCGCTACACAAAATATGCCCGTCTTTCCAGTTTCAATCAAAGTACTCTGTTTCCTGTCAGCAAACATGTTTTTGATTCTGCTATTCAAGAAGAAGCTAACAATGCAGGAGACTTGAAGATGGACATCAGCTGCCTTGTGTTTCTGTCATCACAGGAGACAGAAGTTCATCCCAGGGATTAACTCTCTATAATGAGTTAATAGGATTCTATTTACTGTGTTTAGTGAGTCAGATTAAGTTGTGATGAAGGTTAACTCCATGATCCAGTAAAACTACTGGGAAAGTGTATTGTGGTGATGTAGCGATCAGTCAGTTATTACTGGGGAGGGGTATCAATTGAAGGAGGGGGAGGGGGGTAGCTTCGGGTAGGGATATAATCTTGAGACAGAAGAAGCTAACAGTGCAGGAGACTTGAAGATGGACTCCGGCTGCCTTGTGTTGTCATGGCAGGAGACAGAAGTTCATCCTATGGATTAAGGGTGCTTGTTCCGATCATCTTTGGGACCCCCGATTTACCTGGAAGTAGTATCAATTTTGATATCACATGAAAGACCATATTTTTCTCATTGTCGTCCTGAAATTTCAGCTTTGAAATCCATTTCTTTCCTCAAGATATAGATAAAAAAGTACAGTTTTAATGGTAAACCATCAATATTAGCACAGTAGTGAGTAGGGCATTGCACTATGCATTATCACGTCTAGCATCAAAACCGCAAGTTTGTTTCCTACGGTACTTGATGGTTGGTGTGTACAGGTGTCGGGCTAAGTAGAGAACCCGATAGACAAAAATCAGAACAAGCACCTTTAACTCTCTATAATGAGTTAATAGGATTCTATTTACTGTGTTTAGTGAGTCAGATTAAGTTGTGATGAAGGTTAACTCCTGTAAAACTACTGGGAAAGTGTATTGTGGTGTAGGAATCAGTCAGTTGTTACTGGGGAGGGGTATCAATTGAAGGAGGGGGAGGGTTTTTTTTGGGGGTAGGGAGATAATTTTAAAGATAGAATGCAAACTCAAATAGATGGACTTTACATTGTGTAGCAAACTTTGAATGCACAGTAATTGATTTTGCCAGACAAGCACCCTACTTTTTTGTGGGCCGCCAGCTATAGCTGGCAGGACCACTTAGCAATCCGTTGTGCGTGTGGATGTGTGGATGTATGTGGGTGTGTGTGTGTGTGTGTACCTAAATTTGGGTTAAGTTTTTTTTTTTTAAATTGACCTCAATTGAAAAGTTGAAGTTCAATTGGAACCAAATTTCTGTCATAGGTGCACCATGGGATCCCTCATATGTTGATGAGGTCAAAGGTCATGTGCCAAGGTCAAAGGTCATGGAGTGGCCCACAGCTTATATTCTTTGAATATAGTGAGCGAGAACCGCGAAATTCTAGGGTTTTTTTTATTTGAGATTTTGATTCCACTGTATTGTCCCAATACACACTGTGAAAGGATTTGTGGTGAAAGTAGTTGTCACATAATGGAGGATTTTTTGTCTCATTACTTGCAGCTGTTGTCTATGCAGATTTGCCTATTGAAATTCTGTCTCCATATGAAAGAAATACATAAATACATACATACATGAATACATACATAAATAAATACATAAATAAAAGTACATACATCAAAGAAAGGAAAAGGAAAGAAGTAAAAAAAAGATGAGACATGTTTTAGGTATGTGGTTGTCTATAGAGTATTCTGTTGCCTCTGCTATTGAAATTCTCCCTCCATATGTACTAAAATTTAAATAAGGAAAGAAGAAAAGGAATAAGAGAGAGAGAGAGAGTGAACATTTTATTTTGATATCAGGTATGAGGTATAGAAGGTATACCATGATAGTCTATTTACCATTATTATTTCTTTAAATTACTTTTTCCAATCTAATTTATACTTTAGTCAAAATTTTAAAAATGGACAATTTAGCTTTTCCTCACACTAAATATCATTACTTCACCATTGTCACTGGAAGATACTAACACTTACCGGAACCACCAAAGCTCAATGGGGCACGTTTGTATTGTATTCACACTAAATATTACACTCACATATACAGGCTGAACCTAACCTTTTACTGGAACAATGGCAATATTTTACATGTACCCTACTTTTAACTAATTAAATAGCCCATCTTTGGCTGTACACTACCATTACAATACTCTTAAAAAGTGATTATATTTGTGTGCTTAATTTTTCATGGCTTACTGATTTTAAACAGTTTTGCTTGTTTTTAAGTCGGCTTTAATGTCTTTCTTTTCACAAGCCAAGGATACATTTTTCCACAAGCCTACACATTAAATTAAATTTTGTGCATACTCATTAATTCGGGCTTGCCTCCGAGCGTGCAAGAAGTGCGAAATTTAACGTACCACAATTTTTTGCGCATTGTCAGCGAAGGACTTTCACCTGCCATTTCTAACCATTCATTGCATGCACAGGGTTAATATGCTCAATACAACAGTCACAAGATGTATAATGAATAGTTTGTAAAGGAAGCTTGCTACAGGCGGTGCTGGTGCTACAATACCAGGCAGGAGGCCCACCGCGCGCGCACTGCAGTATTTTCTGCCAACGTCAATTTTACTCTCCCGCCATAATCTTATTTTACTTCAGCAAAGAGTATGGCCCTATATTATTGCAAGTGTATTTTTAGACAAAATTTGATTTCATATGTCATACCTGGAAGCAATTGTAAGTTACTAAAATAATAGTGAAAGTGGCACAAACATGCTTAGTCCTGAATCAGCCAATTTTAATGCAGTAATAACACATTTGAGAAGTAAATATTTTTTTTCTTATTCTGGAGCAGAGCTGCTTAAGCTAGTGAATTTTCAAGAGTTGATTATAAAGCGACTGAATATTGGTTATGGTGTCATAGATCATGCAAACATAAGGATATCTCTCTTAGCAAATATTGTTTAAAATAAGCATGACATTTGCTAAAACCGCTCATTTCATAAATAGTTAATGACAAAATTCAAAAGGCATGCAGAAAGAATACAGTAAAAGGCTAGTTAACCATTCACCAATTGGCTCATGTACCACACGGCAATTTTTGAGATATAAACTAAGTAAAATTTTTTATGGTTTTCAGTTTTATGCTATTTCTTTGGCGCAGAGAATGGACAAATTTATGATGAAAGGGTTTTTGATACTGTCCTTTAAAAGAAAAAGGTGTGGCAAGAACACAAACGCACGATAAAAACAAGATTGTGAAAATTGGCGTCCCTGAAATATTCCCAGCCAGCAACTACCATTACTGTCAAGACATCAATCATAGTCAAGTAGAGTGGTAATGATGTATTTGAAAACAAAGAGATAATCATTTCAGATCTTCGTGTGCCGTGTGACATAAAATCGCTTTTTTTGTGTCCTGCATTTGTTCAGTATCGTTTTCATAACATGTAAACACATCAGAGAATGTTTTCTTGACAAACTGACGACCACCGCAGTGGACTTGTTTTTATTCAAGCTGCGTGCTTTTTTGTTTCATGGCGGGGTGAACACAGTGAATGCAAGATGCTACAAATTAACCATGCTGGACAAAGATAATCAAATATTCAGTGTGGTGAATGCAGCAAGCTTCAATACTGGTTTGAACATAATATAAAAGCCAGTGGTTCCTCAGATGTGGCTACCCAAGAGCACCAGATTTAAAGGTGCAACGAGAGATTTCAAATAGCAGGTGTCCCGAAAAAAATGTGAAAATTCTGATTTTTGCACTAGTATAAAGCTTTCTATCAAAAATATCCCCATCTGAAAGGATTAAGCTAAGAACTGTTTCTTTGGTACAAAAATTGTGAAATTTGTAATTTCATATAGGAGCAAATACGAAATTCAGCCTATGTTTTCTATTGAAATATAAGCATATACAAATCACCCTTTGTTTTCATTTTAAGTTATTTCTGCAGCCAAATAAAGGTAGGGAATCTATTGCATGTTTAATCTATATGAAATCACTAAATATTACAGAAAATGTAGATGTCTTGAAATCTCTCGTTGCACCTTTAAGACATTTACATTTTACACCCTTCTGTAGTCCATTCAATATAGGTTGGATAAAATGACCTTTGATAATTTTATAGAATGCATTTAATGTTTCTGAAGGCTAAGGTTATTACATTGGTCAATAGTCCATTCAGGATAGACTGGAGCGTGACCTTTGATACAATTTAATATTTTTAAAGGTCAAAAGTCGTACTGTCATCTTGTTCTATAGTTCATTCAGTATAGACTGGAGCATGATTTTTGTAAGAAAAAAATCTGAAGGCCACGGTCCTACTGTCATTTTGGTCTAGGCCTGTAGTCCATTTATCAAAGGTTGAAACATGACCTTTGATAAATTGCAGCTAATATTTCCAAAGATTAAGGTCTTACTGTTATCTTGTAAGCAAGTGTAGTGTACTCTGTCAGACTTACTAGTTAATGCTGACGTCAATACACATTGTGGTGGTCATAAACCGTGTGCATAAATGGCAAGATGGCTTGGGACTTCTGTCCAGACTTACAATCAGAAACAGCATAGCTGTAGAACAGTATTTCATATGATCTGTGAATTTTGACAGTATGAGTAAAATCAAAATGGTCAAAGCTCGGGGAAAGAGGACTCATTTTTGTCTCAATGTGAACACATTATAGAGACATTGCACCAAATGCAGTCAAGTAGTTACTGCATTCTGCATTTGCCACACTTTGCGGTGGCAACATCTTCGACGTCATTTTGTGCGTCAACGCAAGTGTTTTGAACATAGGGTTTCATGTATTTTAATCTTTTATAAATCTGCCCAACGACAAGCAAGAAGTAAACCATTTTTTTCAATGTTTTCAAACACACAAGCTCTAGCTCATGTATAGTCATATCCTACTCCAACATGCAGTGCACTGTCAATTTTTTTTTTCAAGATAAATTGCCTGTGCTATGTTAGTATAATCACATCAGATGCCCTGCTTCCATTAGGCACTTAATAACTGATGTTATTATTTGACAAAATTCCATGCCAAATGTGAAGTGATAAGAACCAGATAAAAACCCCTTCTCCAGCTTGTAACACACAGCCATATTTGATTATTTTTTAATACAGACTTGACACTAAGGAACTTTCAGTTGACGACCTTAATACTTTAAAGGAGCATATTGGACTTGGTTTAACATGGGCTTGGCCTCTCACTGCCATCATCTTTTTTTGTTAAAAAAAAACGTATAGATACTGTAGAATGATGAATGACAATTTTGATTTGCTTGTGGTGAGTCCATGGCTTTAGTGTAGGGACAGGACTATAAAGGAAAGCAAAACTAGGTCAAAGAAGGCAATTAAAGTAGGTTAAAATGTATGGAAATAAATTGTGATGAATCTTTACATTTATTGTGCTTTGTAGAGAATTCAGAAGGTGGGCTGCCTCCTTTTCTTGTTGTCTCTTGACTGCTGTCAATAGTGGTAAAATCTGTGGCAGGAAGGCAGTGGCAGTGCTAATTTGTTTGTCTGTCTGTCTGTTTGTTTTTTGTCTTAGTTTTTTTTTTTCTGATGGAGATGGGGAAAGTGAATTCCTGGGGGGGATCATGCAATGGCACAACATTTGTTAATTTATGTCTTGATTTTTCTAGGGATAATGTTAAAGCAATATTAGCACATTTTTGAAGAGCGGCCCCAATTTTCAAAATTTGATATTTTTGGACAGCTATGTTGGTCATTGTCTAGAAAACTACACCTGCGAACGAGAATGCTCAAAAATGCGTATTTATCATAAAATGAGCGATTTTTGTCATTAGAATTGGGATACTAGATTGTACTTAACGGCAGAGCTGGAAATGCTAAGTTTATGTCCGTCCATGATGAAATAGTGCCACCTCAAGAAAATGACCTCTAACTTGACTTGCCTGAACCAATAAAACAACTAATAGATGAGCATAGATACGTACATGGCGCTATTTCCCGACTATTTCATATTGGAAGGCCGTTTCCAGCAGCCGTTGAATTATTATCAGGATCCGATATTAATTCTTCTAGTTACAATATGGCTTCGTTTGCGACACATAGACATTGTAGAGCTTAACCATTCACAGGTATAGTTTACTAGCCAGTTACCAATTGAAATTCAGTGTGAAAATCTCAAATTTTTTTGAAAAAAATTGTGGTGCGCTCTTCAAAAAATGTGCTAATATTGCTTTAATCCACCCCCTATCTTGGCATTTCACTTCAGGAATGGACAAGACCCAGCCCCATGAAGAAATTTCCCACACGCCAAAATGAACAGGAAATATGTCTTATTTTTGTATCACATTCTGTAAAGTACTGATGCAAAGCATTTTAGAGGTTATGGAATATCAAGTATCAACAGTGTCTTTAACATTTCTAAATGAAAGAATATCAAGACCTTCTACAAATAGTTAACCTTCTAAAAAAAACCATAGAATTCAAAACTAATGGCTACCTTGTGGCAAATTGAAAATAGAATTAGCAAATTGTCCTTTAACACTTCTAATCTGTGGCGGACATGCCTCACTGAAGCGGCTTATCTGCGGGCCATTTGCTAAACGCTACATGTTATAAGAGACCCATGTTGGACGCGCATATTAATTCTGAGCCTGCGTCTGAGAAACGGGGAATTTATAATCAGTAACAAGTGTTTGTTGGTCCAGGGTCAAAAGGATTTGGAAAATTTTTCAATACGGTGGTGGTCGCTATTGAGATTGATAAAAGATGTGTGCGTTGGCGGTGTGTAATCCTAGCCATTAGAAATATGGAGAGAGAGAGCGTATTTAATCCAATAAAATAGCATCTAATTTTATTCTCCTTCAAGCCCATTTGTCATATATAATTGCAAACACAGAAAAATCGTACTGCATGGGCTATTGTGAGTTAATTACTTCAATTGTATAAAGGGGAGCTGGCACTGTTCAGATCTGTTTTTGTTTGGCGTGAGGCTTGCAGTTTTTGTGTTAGAAATACTAAATATTCTGACCATACACTTGTTGAACAGCAGTGTTATTCCAATTTGAAATTGTATTGTATGCATAAGGTATTCAATAAGTTATGAACCCTTAACGCTGCAAGTCTCTAATTTATAAAGTGGGTCACATGGTGAAAATTTTAATAATATCATTTCAAAATTTACCCAAAATACTCACCTGAGGGCTATTCTAGTCCAACTAATAAAAAAAAATGGCTTAGGAAAATTATTATCAACAAAAGTGCCACAATTGCTTTCAGCTTAAATAGTGAGTGTATTGGTGTTATTTAAAGGCAGAATACAGCACAAAAATATTACGTGGGTAGTATAGTAATTGTGTCCACAAGTCATTAGGAATGTCAATATGTTCAGTGGTGCAAGACCAGAGAATAGCATTTAAAAACATTTTCTTGTAACCACCATGGTTGCAGTGGTTGTGCAGCAGGCGTTTGCAAAGTGTCAAAAGTAGATGGGAATTTTCCATCCTTCGTGCACTGTGTGTGTGTGTTGTGTGGGGGGGGGGCGTGGGGGGGGGGGTGTAGGTAGATGATGGAAGTATGTAGTATTTGAGGTGTGTGCACAGTCTGTGCATGTGTAGCATATGCATGCCTAACCCACATGCAGCGTTTACCTGAGAGCGCATGGGGACCCAATTTTCCCCAATCCTGCGGCTTACAACAAAACAGTTTTACAGTTGGAAAGAAAAGGAGCAGGGACTGATAGGACAACAAACATGTACATGGCAAGACAAGTTACACAATAGCCAACTCATATCGAACAGCACTGATGTATGCTAATATTTAGCTTCCAATAAACCGATACAATTAAATTGGGGTGTGGACAACAAAGGTTATATCACCTGCACGTAATTCGCTCAATCATGCCTGAATGGGTTAATGTTAATATCCAACATGGTAACATTCTACAAAATGCACATTCCTTACTCGAGCTCCCGATTTATTTAAATGGGTAACGTAACTCGCAGTTTGCCTTTAATTTTCAATACTCCCTTATCCTATTTGGACATTAAGCTTTCCTCTGAATTCCCCTGAGTAATGTGTCTGTATATGTGTAGGTAATTTTTATATAAACAATATTTAGAGTGAAAAACATCTTGTAGTCAGAAGGCTAAGCATTCTCACTTTCATTTTCTCTGTTAAAAGTGGCACCACCCTGTGCCAAAGTGGCAAAATACTAGCTCTGTCAGTTGCTTCATGTCAGATGTCTTTAAGCTTTTAATGAAATGAAGGTCTGCTTCATAAAAGTCACACATCAAATAATAAGCGAGTCAAAGAAGAAACGTTTATTAATTTGATAGGTTTTGAGTTGTCGTTATCTGATGTATGACATTTTGGAAAACATACTTTTAAAGGTTTGTGGGGCTCTGGGAGGTAGTCTGTATTTATTTGCAAAACCTTTTGCAATAGATTGTTATGTGATTTTCATTTGTTTTTAGTAATCAAATGAATGGTATGTAATATTACATGTCCAATTGTATTGATCTTACTAGAAATAACAATGTTTGGTAATGTTGAAAATTGAGAAACAAAATTCTGCTGTTTTAAAAAATCTGAGACAACTTCATGTGGTCCATTTGTTTTTCCCTGAACAGAACACATCACTCTGTGCACAGAGATACTTCCCCTTAGCCAGCTGTCCGGGTGTGGGCGTGTATCGCCACTGCAGGCGGGGCATGCTGCGTTCACATTAGCTGCTCCCTAGAATCGTGTTGACGTGAGGCTAAGTGTGAGTTAGACATAACACCTTGGCGTGGCTTCCTTCAACGGTTAATCATCTCCTGTTATTGAAACGGAATCACTCAGCCCTGGCTGCACGCTGGTCTGCTCTGCAGCTAGCGCTTTTGATCTGCCCAAGGCTCACAATGGATGCCTTCTGTCTAAAGCCATCTTTATACATGTCTATATTTTTAGTATTGGGATTTGACAGTGATCTCCAGAAATATTTTGATCCAGATCTAGTGTTGTATTGTGCCCTTACCCCATAGGCTGCTATTTTTCTTCTTTTCTCATCTCTATATAGCAAAAGACTAGGTGTCAATTTGTGTTCAAAAGTGAATGAGGATGACTTTTTTTTTATAAAATATGTATAATTGTAACTAAATTAATTTAGCCAAGTCAGTTATAGTTCTTGAAAAGAGGGATGATGATGATCCAATGATTGGGTGTCTTCAGGGAGAGTATTTTTTATGAGAAATCCTTTGGCATGGGTCCCATTTTCATGAGAAATCCTTAGAAATGTGTCCTGTTAAAAACAAAGACATCGGCCTCACCCATTTTCCTGAAAACCACCCTAAAACATACTTTAAAAGCTAAACAATTTTGAATTTTAAAAGTTATGGAAAATGGGTCTATATCTATTATACAAAATCCTTAGAAATGAGTAATTTTTTGTACCAAAATGAACCTTTAGAAATGGGTTAGTGTTTTATGTTGTCAGCCACATTCTCTGACAAACCAAATCTGGGTATGGGTCTCAACTTCTCACTGTGAACATTTTGTGAATGCATGAATAGTGCATGATGTCGACAAAGCAAGCCTGAAACCTTACATGTAAAAAATGATCCCCTCTGAAAAAATATTTGCCAAAATTGTATGCCTCCTCACTCAATCCAGCAAATCTTTGTCCCATCATTTAGCTCACTAAATAATGTATTTCCCAAGGAATTGCAGTTACCTGGTTACTGTACTGCAACAAAAGGACAGTAGATTGCTGAATTTGGAATAACTAACTGATTTGCATTTGTAGATAAGTTATACTAAAAGTACCTTTGATTATTACAAACAGACAACATGATTAATAACTTTCCCAGCAATAATAGTTGCCATATGTTTAATTACAGTAAATTAAACATAAGTAGCATAACGGCTATAACAACAGTCTGAGCACCCCGGCAATTGTGAAGGATCAAAATACATTTTAAGAAGAATCCTTTCGGTGTACCCCTTCAGCTCCTTCCTTCTTGTAAATAGTACTCTAATACCCACTCAAGGCAAAAATAAACTCAATCCTTTGAAATTGGTCACTCTCGTTGTGGCTAGGGAAACTGCTGTACTTTGACGTCATGTATTTATTGTGTTTGCCAGGATAGGAATCCAGTCGACGATTTTAATGACGCCGAACTTGGCACTACTGACCAAATTGATCATGATATGATACATATTGAGTGGCTTGGCATGCTCAGTATTAAATACTGCCAGTTGTAAGTTAATTATTTGAGACTTATATGAAAATGGACCTGGAGAAATTTGCTTTAGAATGCTCTCAGATCATGGAAATAAGCTCCCTGTGTTTGATGTATATCTATGCACATTCCTTATTTTGTAACCCAAAAAACATAAATTGAAATTTCAATCTTTGAAATCTAAACTCTTAGAAATAAACAAAATTGCATATTTGAGATAGTACAACTTTCAAATCTGAAAGCTGATTGACTAAGTGAAATTTGTTATATAGCAGGACATTTTTATCCCGAGACCCAGATTTTTGGCTCAACTTATTAAAAGGGCATTTTGTGATCCACAGGCTCATCTAGGCTGACTAGATTTGGTATCATCTGAACCATTAAATTTAGTATTGTTTTTGTTTTGTATGTTATTATTGTGGGCCGCCAGCTATAGCTGGCAGGACCACTTAGCAATCCGTTGTGCGTGTGTATGTGTGTGTGTATGTGTGTGTGTGTGGATGTGTGTGTCACAGTTTTTTTTTAAATTGACCTCAATTGAAAAGTTTAACTTCAATTGGAACCAAACTTCTGTCATAGGTGCACAATGGGATCCCTCATATGTTGATGAGGTCAAAGGTCATGTTGCAAGGTCAAAGGTCATGTGAGGTCAAGTTGAAAATGGGCTAAAAATGTAAAATTGATCTAAATTGAAAACTTGAAGTTCAATTGGAACTAAACTTTTGTCATAGGTGCACCATGCGATCCCTCATATGTTGATGAGATCAAAGGTCACGTGCCAGGGTCAAAGGTCATGGGGCGGCCCACAGCTTATATTCTTTGAATATAGCGAGCGCGAAAGCCGAGAACCGCGAAATTCTAGTTTATTTATTTTTATGTCGTCTGCAAGAATTGCAGAAGGCACATAGGGATTACTCTGGTCGTATGTCTGTGTGTGTGTGTGTCTGTGTGTGTGTGTCTTTAATGGAAAATTCTCTTAGAAATGAGGCAGCTTTTAACCAAAATGAACCTGGAAATGGGCAGAGGTTCATGTTGCATCAACATACTCTGACAACCAATCGAGTATGGTCTCAACTCTCTCTGTTATGGAAACATTTTGTGAATACATGAAGTGCATGACAAAGCAAGCCAGAAACCTTTCGGGTAAGATGTTCCCATGAACAATTTTGACCTCGCTCAACATTGATTAACACCTAGAAAAATATTTGCCAAAATTGATCCTCTCCCTCAATCCAGCACCATCTTTGTCTCATCATTTTAGATCACTAAATATTGTTTTCAAAGAACCCCCCCCCCATCACTCAAAGGAATCACAGTTATCATGGTTACAGCGTGCAACAAAAGGATGGTAGATTGTCTGAATTGGAATATAAACAGAAGTAACTAACTATGTCAGAACAATAAACTAATGTAACTTTTATTATTACAAACAGACCAAGATAATGAACAACTCTCTCAGCTCTAATAGTTGCCATATGGTGTAATTCCAGGAAATTAAACATCAGTAGAACGGCTTTATAACAAACAGTCTGAGAGACCCCGGCAATTGTGACAGATCAAAATACATTTTAAGAAGAATCCGTTCGGTGGACCCTAAGCTCCTTCCTTCTGTACTATATCAATACCCAATCAAAGGCAAAAATAAACTCAATCCTTTGAAATTGGTCACTCTCGTTGTGGCTAGGGAACTGCTGTACTGTTGACGTCATTGTATTTATTGGTTTGCCAGGAAGGATCCAGTCGACGATTTTAATGACGCCGAACTTGGGAACTACTGACAAATTGTCATGATATTATACATATTGAGTGGCTGGCATGTCAGTATTTAAAATATGCCAGTTGTAAGTTAATAGTGAGACATATGAAAATGGACCTGGAGAAAATTGCTTTAGATGCTCTCAGATCAGGGAAAATACGCTCCTGTGTTTGATGTCTATCTATGCACATTCCTATTGTGTAAACCACAAACAACTAATTGAAATTTCAATTTTGAAATCTAAACTCTTAGAAAATAAACAAAATGCATATTTGAGATAGTACAACTTTCAAAATCTGGAAAGCTGATTGACCTAAGTGAAATTTGTTATATAGCAGGACATTTTTATCCCGAGACCCGATTTTTGGCCTAACTTATTAACGGGCATTTTGTGATCCACAGGCTCAGCTAGGCTGACTAGATTTGGTATCATCTGAACCATAAACTGTAGTATTGTTGTTTTTGTATTATTATTGTGGGCCGCCAGCTAGAGCTGGCAGGACCACTTAAGCAATCCGTTGTGCGGTGTAGTGTGGTGTGTATGGGTGTGGGGATGTGATGTGTGTGTTCACAAATTGTTAGTTTTTTAAAAAATTGACGCAATTGAAAAGTTTAAATTCCATTGGAACAAACTTCTGTCATATGTGCACAATGGGATCACTTCATATATTGATGAGGTCAAAGGTCATTGTTGCAAGTCAAAGGTATGTGAGCGTCCAAGTTGAAAAAATGGCCTAAAAATGTTTAAATGATCTAAATTGAAAAACTGAAGTTCAATTGGAACTAAACATTTTGTGATAGGTGCACCATGCGATCCCTCATATGTTGATGAGATCAAAGGTCACCGTGCCAGGTGGTCACCGGTCATGGGCGGCCCACAGCTTATATTCTTGAATATAGCGTGATGCGCGAAAGACGAGAACCGCGCAATTCTAGTTGATTTATTTTGTGTGTTCTGCAAGAATTGCAGAAGGGCAACATAGGGATACTCTGGTCGTATGTCTGTGTGTTGTGTGTGTCTGTGTGGGTGGTCTGTGGTCAAAAATGTTAACCCGGGTATATTGCATGCCGTATGAGTTCCGTTAAGGGATATGGTGATGTAAAAATTGTGGAAAGGAGGGGGGTGGGTGGGGGTGGATTGGGGTTGGGGTGGGGTGACATGTTTGGTGACCTCATGTGAACCTTTGGCCCCATTCACAAACCGCGACGGCAGACGAAACTCCGGCCATGGGACGACGATTGTATTTTGTCTGCCTGGAATTTGGTCGGAAGACTTTTATCACTTTTCTGTCTGTTGTCTGTTTCTGTATGCTGTCTTTTCCCACCGTCCGTGTTCACTGCTTGTGTATGATTATCTGGAGTTCCGTAAGGATTACAATGATTTAACTTGGTGTGGGGAAGCGCGGGTCAGTGAGTTCTCGACTGATTGTTTTGGGCGTTTTAAATATGCTAATTAACAGTATCTCATTTGCATACTTGAAAGGTTCCCGCTAAGGGCTTGTTGGTAAAGTTTTCTGGAGTTCCGTAAGTAAGGCGTATGAATGATGTAACTGGTGGAGGAGCGGACTGGAGAGTTCTCGAACGAGTAGGATTTCGGTTGTATTTCGCGGCAAATTAGTAAGTAGCAAATGGGCTAATTAATATGCAAAAATCAGGTAATTGATATTAATTGAAAAGGTACATAGATACAGAAAATCCTTCACTGGCAGGAAAAGCCTATCATGGTGGCATCTTTTTGCACTTTGAAAGTTGCGTGTGATATATGTGGTTTAGGTATGCAAATGAGCTAATAAATATGCGTAATACTGTATCTCTGAAAATCGTACATCGGATAGGAAAAATGCCTCGATGCCTGAAAGAATACATGCATGCATCTTTTGTTGAATCACTAAGGGGTTCCAAAGTGGCTTTTGGGCATAAAATATGCGAATTAAGTGTCTAAGTTGCATAATAAAAAAAAAAAGCTTGGTCAAGTTACTACGAGTTCCATAAGGCATATCATGATGTTGTAACCTTGGGGTAAGGGAAGCGGATTGAAGAGTCCGACCCGATAGTTTGGGCGTATATTTGGGTTATTAGATGCAAACAAATGAGCTAATTATATATGCACAATTGCTGTATCGCTGAACAATGGGTACATAGATAGGAAATGGAAAAATTCTTTGCTATATGAAGAATTGTCTGCCCATTGCATCTTTGTGTGAATAATAGTTAGGTCAAAAGGCATGTGGGCCAATTTGAAAAGGGCATTTGTGATGCGATTGATATAATTAAATATGCGTAATTGCTCTTATCGCTGAACCAGTACATTGGATATGCAAAATTTCTGTGTTACATGGAGCCAGGTGGGGGTGGTTGTTGAGAGGGAGTAGGTGTAGATGGGGAAAAGAGAGGGGTGTTGGGGAGGGGTTGTTGGGGAGGGGGGGTGGAGTGTTGGGGAGAGGGGGGGGGGGTGGGGAGGGGGTGGAGTGTGGGGAGGGGGATGGGGTTGGGGAGTCCCGAAGGGTGTTGGGGAGCCGCAGGGTGTTGGGGACGCCGAAGGGGTTGGGGTGGGGGTTGGGTGGTTGCAGGGTGGTGGGGGTGTTGAGGGGGGATGTTGTTGGGAGGGGAGGGGGATGGGATGTTGTGGGGTGGAGGGGGATGTGGTGTTGTTGGGGTTGTGGGGGAGGGGGATGGGCTGTTGGGGGGTGAGGGGGTGGTTGTTGGGGAGGGGGAGGTGGGGTGGTTTGCGGCGTGTGTGTAGGGGGGTGGGGTGTTGCGGGTGTTGGGGGTGTGGGGGAGGGGAGGGTGAAGGTTGGGGTGTTGTGGGAAGGGGGTGGGGTGTTGGGGAGAGGGGATGGGTTGTGGGACGGGGTGAGATGTGGGGTGTTGGGGAGGGGGGGGCGTCTTGAGCGGTGTTGGGGATGGGGGTGTTGGGACATTGGTGGGGGGTGGGGTGTTGTGGGTGTGGGGATGGGGTCGGGGTGTTGTGGGGTGTGGGGCGGAGGGGGGGTGTTTGCGGCGGTGTTAGGGAGGGGGTGGGTGTTGCGGGGTGTTAGGGGGGGGTGGGGTGTTGTGGGGTGTTGAAAGGAGGGGGTGGGGGTGATTGCCGGTGTGTGTTGATTGAATTTCGCAGGTTTGTTAGAGTTGTAGGGATAATGCCAACAAAATATCTAGGTCTTAGTGAAGAAATGATTTAAATTGGGATTTAACAACTAAAATATATAAATCACTGGAACTGAGGTACCCTAAAAAACTATTTAATCAAGATTTGGTAATTGTAATCATTAAACTAAAAAATCTTCATCCAAGATTTGGTAATTGTATCATTAAACCATTGGCGATTACAAATTCACTAACAACCTAAATAGTCAAAGCAAAGGATTTTCCCCAACATCAAATCATCCTAAATGGTTGTTTTAAGGAATCTATCCACTGCTACTTTAACAAAGGCTATTTGAATGGTTATTGAATGGTACTTAAAGCAATATATTCGCATATTTTTGAAGAGCGCCCCCAATTTTTCAAAAAAATTGAGATTTGTACCCGGGGGCATTGTAACTGGCTGTAAACTATACGTGAATGGTTAAGCTCTACAATGTCTTGTATCGCAATCAAATGTGAAATTAGAATAATTAATATCGGGATCCCCGATAATAATCAACGGCTGCTGGAAAAGGCCTTCCAATATGAAATAGCGGGAAATTAGCACCATGTACGTATCTACGCTCATCTCTTAGTTGTTTTATTATTCCAGGTGAAGTCAAGTAGAGGTCATGTTCTTGGGATGGCACATTTCATCATGGAACGGACATAAACTTAGCATTTCAGGCTCTGCCGTTAAGTACAATCTAGGATCCAATTCTAATTACCAAATCGCTAATTTTATGAAATACGATTTTGGCAGTCTCGTTCGCAGGTGTAGGTTTCTAGGGACAATTACAACATAGCTGATGACAAAAAAAGATCAAAGTTTTATTTAAAATGGGGGCGCTCTTCAAAAAATGTGCTAATTAATATGCTTTTAATTTCTTCATTGCTATCTTAGAATGGTATTAAGCGTGTACAGGTTTGTGTTTCTAGTTCACAGAAGGCAGTCTGGGATAAGCCACTGATGGAATGCTTGTAAGGGTTATTTCATTAAAGCTATAAAGCTATGATATCATTTGAAGGACTTTAGCATTCTAACCATTTTTTAATTGAAGATAGTTTTAAAATCTAATATTGTACTGTTTTTTTAAAAAACTAAAAAAACACAAAATCATCCGTAAAATTTAGGTATCTTTTTGGCTCACCTGTAGATGTTTCTACAGTAATAGGAGACAAAATGTGGCAGTTGTTAATTTTGATTTTATCTCAAACTATCCTTCAAATTCAAAGGCCAAAACAAATTAATGTTCATTGTGTGCGAGCAACACAAGGATACTACTTAATACAAAACCGCCCCACTTGGATATACAATTTAGGGAATTTAAGGATTACTGTGGACTTCTTTGGCAAGAATCAGAAGTTGGCCTGCCCTTACAATTTAGTTTATTTTTGTTTATAGTTAACAATTTCTTTAAGAATCATTTGAAACTAAAAGCAATACAAGCCAATAGACTAGTCGTTACAAAATGGAGAAAAATACGGCATATAAAATTTAAGCTGTCCAAAATTCAGCATTCATGAACTCTTGAACCAGGATTATAGTGGGTTTTGCTATATTAAAAGCTTGAGGATCACTACCATACTGAATAGCCTGACCAAACAGATTTGAAAATAATCTCGTAGAAGCATTAATTATTACCGTGTCATCAATAACAATCGAGTATGTTAAACACAATGTTTGGTCATACGCTGTGACGTCACCGAGTGGGGCGCTTTTGATCAACGAAGCCGTGGCGAAAAATCCGCCGTTTTCTTCGTATGTCAAAAAAGCAAAACTTAAAATGCCTCTATTTTGTTAGTTTTCCTAAAGTGTATTATTTTTTCGGGAATTCATGATGTATGACATATATTTTAGGATGTTAAGTCAAACTGAGCTTGAAAAATCTTGACAATTTCCTTTACACTAACCATACCACATGTACTACCATGGGCAGATAATTCTGATTATTTGTCTACATCGGGTAGCATGAGAATTGTTCCCAACCTGCTTCTTCATACAGTGTTTTATTATTTTGTTGTGTGTGCAAAAAGATACTAACATTAAAAATGGACACGTGCGTCAATTACACTGAGGTAATGCAGTATTATATTTTTTCAAGTGCTTGGGTGAAGTCAATTAAATGTGTCTTTATCGATGATTATTAATAATGGTAAAGAACAAAGGTAATGGTGATTATTGTTTTTTTTTTATTCATATATTATAGGTGAATTGAATATTTTCATATTACAGCACATGTTAGGATTAACAATAAGGTTGTGATCTAAATAGAGTTATTTCATGCTACAATTATTGGAAAGGCATATTTTGCAGTGCAATTTTTGTTAATGAGGAGCAGGCATTTTTAATGCAGTCAATTTTTATTTTAAATATTGATTGCAGCAATTGACAATGCAGTCATATTTATTCAAATATGATGATGTCAGTTAAATGCAGTCATTTTTTTCAAATATGTGATGATGCTATGTGGTGAAGCAGCATATTTTTTCAATTAGTTGAAAAACCGGCGTTTAATGCAGTCATTTTTTTTTTTTAAATATTATGCAGTCAAGTTAAGCAGTCATATTTTGTTCAAAGATTGATGCAGTGCAGTTAAAGCACAGTCATTTTTTTCAAATATGTTGATTGCAGGCCGTACAATGCAGTCATTTTTTTCAAAGTATTTGATGAGTCAGTTAAATGCGTCAGGTTATAAAATTATTTGATTGCAAGTCAGTTAAATGCAGTCATTATTTTTTCTAAATATTGATTTCAATTCAATTAAATGCAGTCCTTTTTTCTTCAAAATATTGGAGGCAGTCACTTTTAAACAGCAGTCAATATTTTTCCATATTTGATACAGTCAGTTAAATACAGTCATAGTTTTTTCAAATATTGATGCGTCAATTAAATGCGCATCTTTTTTCAAATTTGATGCAGTCAGTTAAATGCAGTCATATTTTCAAATATTTGATGCAGTCAGTCAAATATTTTTGCTTATGATGATTAATTAATGAGGTAGCAAAGGTGATGGTAATAAAGGTCTTCAAGTTTGATTTACAGGTAAATTGAACATATTTATATCACAGTGCATGTTTGAATAAGAATAATGTTATAATCTAAATAGAGTTATTTCAGGCAAAAGTTATTGCAAGGGTTTTAAAAAAGAAACAGTTGTTGATGTTTCATTCCACCTTTGTGAAGGTTTTTCTCTCCTTTATTACTATTATTGTAAGTCAAGTTCATTCACTTACTTAATAACCACCCGTACTGAGTCATCTCTGGAAAACTGATATCGTCCCTTGATCAATATAGCAAATTTTAGTGGCTATGCGGGTAAGCACACCGTTTATATTCAGGCTCAATTATTGCAGCAGTGGCAGCCAGCAAGCAGCCAGAATTTTACTCTTTTTTTGAATGCGTATGGCAGAGCATGCAAAAATCTTCTTTGTTCTGTCAGTTAATATCGCTACTCGATATTCTTTGACAGTCAATCTCCCCTTCAGGCAGCCACTGTATGAACTAGTGATTTACATTTATATTTCTGTCAGCATATAGGTATTCACTCAAGCATAATAATTCGGGTTCTACCATCTCGTTTCTCGCCAAGAACCGAGGATATTCTACCTCTTTTTGAGCAGGAAGGTGACTCCATCCCAGCCAGACAGCCGGCAATCGTCAAATGTACCAACTTATTTTATTTATTAAAATTGGTGAATAATGGGGAAGATAGCAATAGCAGCTTCAATTTTATGATGGTGATTTTATGCCTGAATACAGAGATACTAAATGCAATCTCAAAATAAAGAACTGTGAAGGCCAGTTTGGGGGCAGGAATTGTTTAAATTTACGTGAAATGTACCTCAAGTTACCTTATATACCCGCAAACATTTTTGTTTTATCTCTTTTAGATAACAAACCAAATGTTGTTATCTTACGGCAAGAAACTTGTTTACTGATAGCAAGGGTTGCCGATGCATTTGCCAGCAGAATGTGTCCGTTTCAATAAATCAGTTACGCAGCTCCAGCTCTGTGTGTGTGTGAGGAGAAGTGATATTCATATTTTGTCGAGTAATTTCCCTCCATTACGGAAAAGTAATATAGCTAGAAAATCCATGCTGGCAGGGAGTTATTGTTAATGTTGCATGCAGTTTCCTGGAGATTTGATTATATGTTTTAACAGATGTGGTTTTTCTTTTTCCTTCTCTGCTCTCCCTTTCTTTTTCTTTTTCCTTCTCTCTCTCTCTCTCTCCCTTTTTTCTTTTTCCTTCTCTCTCTCTCCCTTTCTTTTTCTTTTTCCCCTTCTTTTCCCTTATTTATTTTTCTCTCTCTCCCTTTCTCTTTTTCTATCATTCCTCTCCCCCTGCAACATCTCTTTCTCCTTTCCTTCTCTCACATTCTTTCTTTTCCTGTATTTTTCTTTGTTATGTGTAGTGTTCACACATGTAAGAGTTAGCTTTCCTAATGTTAATACCACTTAAAAGGTCTCATATGGAATTTCAATGAAAATACAATTTCTTCAAGCTTTAAAAATGAGTCAAGTTAGTTATATTTAGTCAAGTTTAAAAAGTGAAAGTGTGTTAAGTGTTGCAGAGAATTAAATTATTTATGACGAGGCAACCGAGACTGCGTTTGAATCAATCAGGAAGAGACGGATATGCAGAATGTGTTAATCAACGGCAGCTTGTCACAAGGATTGTTTTTATTGAAAAATATGATGACAGTGTGTTTCATTAGTCGCTGATATTATTGTCGTGTATAATGCCCTAAGTATTTGTGTACTAATCATAAGTGAGACTTGATTTATGTGTAAGCATTTTGGGTAGACTCTACCACTGGCTTGGGGTTTGGGTCGTGAAATGGAGTTTCCTGTTCTACCCCCACTACTACATCGCATCTCTGTTCGGTCAAAGTATTTTTGATTTCACTTGAATTATGATCTCTTTCCCTTTATTTCATTTCTTCTCTGTCTTGTAGTTGAAGTGCACCATCAATCCTAAACCTTATTTTTTCAGGTGCCCCTTATTGAAACTCTATTCCCTAATTCAGCCTAATTGCCCTAAGTGTTTGGTAAACATACAAGTAATTCTTTAACAAAACAATGATTTGAACTCAGGTGATATTGTATTAGCTTGTAAGAATCCTGACTTGGAGCGATAGAGATGAAGTGAACAACGAATTGTCATGCCAATCTTGATAATAAGTATTTTGTAAGCAGGAATGTAAACTCCATGAAGTGGGAGTGCCAGCAAAGCAGACTGTGCATGAGACTACTTTTCAGCTGCTTGGGTTTTTGGCGGCTTCCTGGAGATCGCTGATTATCTAGTTACACTAGCCTGCTATCCACCGTCCATTTACTGTTACTTAATCCGGCAATGACAGCGCTGCAAATCGCCGCCAATATCTGCGGAGGTGTCAAGAGACTAACTTAGACTTGACCCAAAATACCTTGGGTGTGCAAGATTTATGTGCTGCCGAGTAAATCCACGGTGTAGAAGCCCTAATTACCGTGCAGCCATCTTAGCGGCTTTTGTCACGATCTCCCGTGTTGCATGGAGTAATTGATCTGCCAGTTAATTGAGATTGCGATTGAGAAATATATGCTCAGCAGTACATGTTGTGTGCAATGCTTTCTTTTTTTAAGAACATGATGTAGGATTTTTTTTCCCCATTGAGATTAAAGTCGCTGGCGTTCACAGAGAAAAGGGGCAGGGTAATTAAACTGTTGCCATTTTTTGCAGCAAGCCCGATCACATTACAAGAGTGATATCTAATTAACAGGATTAAAATAGCAATCAAGTGGAAATGAAGGCAGTGATATGGGGTATACTCTGATCACTTGAACTATCAATATCTTGCACTCTTTTCCTCCTCACGATACTGTTGATTTGAATACAATAATACCAAGTAAGCTACCTCCCAGAAAGCAATCGGGTGAATTATATATTAAATCAGTACAGGAATGAAAATTTCAAGTTGTAAAATGGTAGCCTTGTTAAAAAAACACAACATGTCTTTTGCTTCGAGCTATGATACGTTTTCCTTTGTTCTGCTCGTCATCTCCTATTTATGTGAATCATAGAAAGGAAAGATATTCAAGCCATGATCTCTCATGAAAACATGCAAAGTCATCGACAAGTCAGTGCGTGTTATAGTTAATATGTTTATCCAAATTGAAAAAAATAACAAAGATATGTCAGCTGTACGGTGCTTGCTCCTGATAAATTCAGAGCGTATTGCATTATTTAGTTGGATTTCTGCTGAGCTTTAAAGTATAATTAGTATGGTTTTAAGTGCTCTTTAAGATTTGCATGCGCTACATCACTAGCAACAGAAATACAGGGAAACGAGGGAACTTGGTTCAAGTCTGAATGAAAGCTAAGGAAAGCACATATCAATTTTTTTCATAGGCATTGCGCCTATGGAGTGAGAATGCAAGGGCTGTATGCTGTAATTGGAATTTTACCTCGCAGATATCTGCCCAGTAACTCTCTTCAAAACAGACGCTATCGTCCCTTATCAGAGAAAATGTATTTTATTTTTTGATTTTCGGTCTGTTATCGTAATGTATCGTTGCATTGCAGGCATGTTTAAGATTGTTCTTGTCACATTTAGAGTATGCTTTTGCTGGCAGGATGTTCGGTGAAATTAGATTGGGTTATGATGTCATCACAAAACCCGAGTTTGCCTGTTTTTAATCATACTTCTTGCCTAAGCGATAATGAAGTACAAGCTTCAGCAGAGGATCTGCTTTTCAATCAACGTTTAATTTTGTATTTGTCAAGATGACTGTCGACTCAAGTCTGGTTAGGTGAATGCATACAGGACTAAAAACCACAGACATGTTGTATAACTTGATGAGAATCCTTACAAGTTCAGTTCTGACGTACAAACTTCCATTAATTAATGAAAGCAGTATGATTTTGCTTGTCAGTTATCCTTTTCCGGTGTGGTGTTTTAATTATTTGCTGTACTCTGTGAAAGTACGTACTTATTTATACTCTGTAACATTACAAATGATGATATAATTCCAAGTTATTTTTTGCCCTTCCCCCTTTCATATGAATTGACTGAGGTATATTTTGACCATGTTGCCCCCTCATCTTTGTTGTCTATCTGCATATATTATCACATGAACACTACCATTTTTAAAAATTAAATTTCATAAAACTTTGTGCTGGGATGGTATCCTACATTCATAAACATTTATTATGAGAGAGGAAATATGATTGGACAAAAATCATGCACTGATATTTGTCATTGCACGGTGCGTATGTTAATGAGCGTATGTAGAGTGCTTTGAATGTTTGCACGCGACATTGGATGGATTCATTTTATGGACAGGTATATGCATCTTTTCATTAGACACATTACTGCATTGGATTTCATGACACTCAGATTTTTCTTGTAAAAAAATGTGAGCTGTAATAATGTTTTATGAAGTAGGTTAATGTCTGTATATTTTAAATTTCTCGCGCAAAAATTAATGCATTTGCATCAGTTTGACCAGACTGAAACTGAGCGCGCGTGCATTGATTTTTGGCCAGAGTACTCAAACCTAAAAATATCAGCCATTAACCTCAATTATTAAAGACCCAGACCAGATAGCAAAGTTATTGTATGCAGCATTTCTTATCTATGTTGATTTCTACCATCTCCATCAAACAATCAATGTGTTCCAATTCTTTGACAGATGTAAAGCAACATAACATCTTATGATAACATCACTACACCTCAACTAGGACATTAGCAGGGTCATTTATTTCAAGAACACTATAATGCTGTTTAATGAATTTCACTCTTTCCCTGAATGATACTGGCTTATGGCACATGCCTCGATTTCAAAACAGCTCGGGAGTGTCTCCAGCAGGTTATATCTATTTCTTTCTAAATCACCTCCCACAAACATCGCCTTGTATTTTTAAATGGGTTTAGCTCTCACGCTTGTCACTCCAAGATGTGATCACGCAGCCGAGCTGGCTCATAAATTGTATCTGAACAACAGAAGCACAGGGAGTTATTTAAAATGAATTGTATTGGGACTAGTGTTGCAAGAGAAGACTACATGTAGGCTCTTTCAATTTTGGGTAGCTTGTTACTTGTGCCATCAAAAGCTCTGCATGCAACTCGGATTAAAAGATGGCATTTTTTATTCAAAACACACTGGCAAAGAAACCTTTTTGAGTATAGACTTTGGTAGTCATTTATAAATGCGAGCTCCAACATCCTAGGGGAAACCAGACACAAAACACTAATATGCAGGTTAAAGGGGGATGGCCCGATTTAAGGATATGGGGGGGGATATGAAGTTTTCATCTTGATAGATTGACCTTCACTCCAAAACCCCATTTGTAAAGTGTCGCACCGATATTTCAATCCGTTTTTCAAAACGTGATTTTGTAAGCCCATTGAGTACTGTGTAAAATTAATATTGGTCAACCAAAGTGGGGCACATTTTCGCTCATAACTTCCAAACCAAAACGTCCTTTGGCTCTAAGATTTCACATGGTAAATGAGAAAAATGTTGACCACTTCGGTAAAATCTGGGGCTTCTGGAGACGAGGCTGTTAGCGATCGGACCATGGACCTTTAAGTCATTTATAATATCCCCAGATGGGGGTGGGTATACAGGGCCTAGCAATGTGCAGCCCAGAAAGGTACTAAGCATTTTTAAGGCTTTCTGCCCGGTATAGCTATGGGTCACAAATTGCTGAAAACGGGTGTAGAAAGGATGTTTTTCCAAATTTTATCCAAAAAATATTTAAATAGTGCTAAGTTTCATTGTTTAGTAGCAAAATTTTCAGAGATTTTCCCCAAATTAATTGGCTTAATTTCAAAAAGAAATTTGTCAAAATCCAGGCCATTGGTATATTTCTTTAGTCTTATTTTTGTCAAATTTTGTGGGTTTTTTTTTCAGGGTCAGCTTTCAGAATTTAGGACACATCGCCACATAAACCAAAATCAAGAACCCTGGATGTACAATATGCATAAAAACTATCTCCCTGCAAAGGTGTATAGTTTTGCATCTGTTAAGCACTTCATTTATTTAAACTTATTTTGGGCAGAGTAACTCCTTCAGTGACAAAGCATCTCAGGATAACTACATCTATCCTAAGATGATAAATGCTATATCTGTAATCCCCTTTAATACCAAGTATTTACCAATACACAAGAGTTATTATAGTCCAAATATACTCCTGTGCAAAAAAATCCTGCTGATGATAGTAGTACTGACCTCTAAATATATAAAATGTTCTACTTATATTACCTTAGTAGCATTATTATAACATTTGTTTTTCTTAATTTTTAGTGCTTAATGTCCTCTGCCATGTGCGATTTCATATTCGGTAACAATGTCTTGATGTCTGAATGTGTAATCTTCTTCCACACTGTGTGTAATCTCCAATTTAGCTCTTCCAGGCATGCTGGTGGAAAATGACACATTTCAGATTTGCCACACTCTGCCACCCCGGTTGCAACCTACAAGTGGCCAAGTATTCGTAACACTAAAAGCAAATGTTCTGTTACCTTACCAAGTCTACAAAGGCACAATAGGGTGGAGGGTAGTATTTTTTTAACAGGAGTACAAATTATTGACCAGATAATTTACAGATAAATTGGCTGCATCATATCTTCATAAGCCATCCATCAATCAACCTCCTGCAATATAATAACACAAGGCTACACAACAGTGGACAAAGTAAAAGAATAACAAAGAAACTCAAGGATGACATCCTATTAGACTATTTATACTTTTTTCAGGGAAGATTCCTTTCATTGATTCAAGACTTGGTTGTAATCATCTTCAAGGGCTTCTCCAGGCACATTGTACTCTGCAGGTTTTTTTCAGGTCAGGAAACAACAGGAAGAATTCTGACAATTACCTGACATTTTGAGCTGCTGATAGGATGATGACGACGTTGGCACGCCAGTTTTTGCAGTTTGTCATTTGTCTCATTTAGGTATATAAATATAACAGTCATCTTCTCTGGCCTGAATCAGTATTTTGGCGTGTATATTTAGAAATTTGCCTTCAAAGTAGGAAGAGTTAAACATCCTTTAAAACAAATTAATCCATCAATCATTTAATCTGTATTCAAATGATTTTTAAGCACTGGATACTGAAGAACAAGTGCTCCTTCCAAAAGAAGTTGTTAGAACAGATTTATGCTTTTGTTAATATGAGTGAAGGGATTTCCTGATCAACTTGGAGAAGAATCAAGTTTGGGTCAGCCACGAAACAAATGGATTGAATTTCACTTTTTGGTAGACAATGTTTATTTATGCGGTGGATCTGTTTGTTGAGAACTTGCTTTGACTCCTGGATAGAATAAATAGCCTCTACCGCTTAAAAAAAATAAAACATTTTTTTTTCAAATACAACGTAAACAGTTTTGCAATAATAATACAGAATCCTTTTCCCAGATCATATTCCTATTATGTATTACATGCAGGCAGGCCCATAATCAGGATTTCGGGGGCCTGGGGTACAGATTCTATGAAAATTTAAAGTTGAACTTATTTTTTCAAGTCATGACCTAAATTTCATTGGCACCACTTCAACAATCTGATGAGGGAGTGATATTGCCCTCAAATGCCCACACATTCTGTGTAAGGCATCAATCATAGCTTACTTCATCCAATTGTATCAGAAATAGCCCAAAATAGGCTGCAATCTTAGTCAGAATGTGTTGGAACACCCTTGCCGTTTTAGCTCGATTACTTGCTGGTTTTCTTTCGCTATCATTAAGTAAAAATTATATGGCAACTTGTCTTGGGAAGCTTGATGTGTAGCTTTGACGTCTAACTGTGCTATCTATGCACCTATCCTGTTATTCCAACAGGTTGGGTTCTTCCTTAAGGCCAAAACCAAAAAATAATTGCATTGCCCTTTAGTGGGAACAATTTTAAGAGTGTGTCGATCAGTCAGTCATTTTTTTTTAATTGATTTTTTTAAAAAGCACTCAGAAGTGCTAAATTTTGGTGCATTTTTTTCACTTATCTCAATAAAACCCACTCAATCTATCAAAAAATTGGATACTTTCCCAACCCAGTTTTTTATTTCATTTTTTTTTTTTCTGGCAGGGGTCAGTCGGAAAAGGGCAACAACCATTTTTTTAGGCCTAATTGGAAGACACATTTTAAGGATGCGTCACTGGTCACATGGTAGATGGGGGCATTTTAAACAAGACTTCTAAAATCATTCTAACACTTGGACCCAGATTTAATAATTTATCATCTTTATGCAAGATTGTCAGATCATTGTACATGTCTGAGAGAAATGTACATCTCTAGCTTTGGTTTTTATTTGTATTTTATGAACCAGTGCTAGGTAATTTAATGACACAATTGTATAAACCTATTGCATGTTTCAAATATAACTGTTTGGTTTGATGTTTGTAAGAAACCCAAGGAAGTAGTCACTTTTTTCACCATATATGCCATCAAATTGGTGGTGTTTTTTAAATGGCAATGGGAATCATGGTTCTCGTTCGGTTACTTCTGACACCAAGTGAGACAATTCATTGGGGAAACATATCCATAAATGTAGAAGCAAATTGGTAGACTGAATCATTTTATACCTAATATGTCAAATTTCAGCGTGTTTGGGCATTCCGCTTCCCTTTTTTAAGTTAACTTTAAATTCGCCCTGATAGCTTGAATTGTAAATGACTTTTGAGTTACTCAGCCATTTTAAAAAATCTTTCTAAAATGAATAACTTTATAACTTAAACCTTTAGTCCAATTTTGAAACCTGTGACTTTTCACCAGTAGCTTTCATTCGTTGATATTGTTGCAATTTCCAAGATGTGGTACTGCAAGTTTTATTAGCTATCCAGATTACAGTGAAAAAAATAAGATGCATGGCCCAATTACTAATAGCCTCATCCGCAAAACCCATGAAGTGGTCAAAAAATTTAGCTCTCATTTAAAACGGATATACCACGCTTAAATAGTACTCAAATTTGACCTATAACGGTCCAATACACAACTACTTTGTCTTCAATTTTTTTGACTCACTACGCCAGTCATTTTGTACTAATTTGCTAGTATTTTATGAATCTACCGTTTCTATATCTGACTCCGAAATTAGTACAAAATGACTTCAAGTAGTCAAAAATTGAATAAAAATGTAGTTTGGTGTATCGTTGAACCATCATCGGGGTCAAATTGACTACCTATTTTTTTAAGTGTGTAGAAGAACTTTTACATAAGGGGTATTGTGATTCACGGTCTTCAATCAAGATAAAACTTTATGTACTGAAATTGGGCCATTGCCTTTATAAAACAAGAAATCGCTAATATTTCTATGCACGTACAGGAAATTCTTCCCATCTGACATCACTTTTTTCAGTACTCTCCAGCAGCTTAACAAAAGTAGCAATCAGTAACTCACTGTTTGGTTTCCAAGTTAAAGGTACATGTTCCGATTGCCTTTGGAACCCCTGATTTCCCCGGAAGTAGTGTTCATTTTGATATCATATGAAGGCTGTAATTTTTCTCATTGTCATCCTAATATATCAGTTTCCAATACTTTTCTTTCCTTAGACACCGCCATGAGAACATGCGGTTTTTAATGATTACCATCACTATTATCACAATAGTGAATCAGGCCTTGTAAGGTGACCTTTACTCGCTTCTACTATCAAAACTGCAAGTTTGCTTCCCACTATACTTGTTGGTAAATTGTATTCAAGTGCCAGGCATATCAGTAGAAAACATGAATGCACAGAAATCAGAACGCACCTTTAACGTACTAGTCCTGCCACCCAGTTTTGTTGGAATTTGATGTGTGTTTTTTTCATTCTACTTCCTTTTGCATTGGTGATCATGTATTCCTTTTTTACTTATTCATTTCATTGAATGATTTATCTAGTTTGCCGTGCTTTGTCCCCGCCAAGATTACTTAGTTTTAAAAACTTTAGGGTGGAATTTAGAAACCCCAAGTGAAAACAATGCAAATAAATAAGTAAATCATTTAAATGGTTAAGAACATGTCAATCTGTTTTCTTACATCTCGTGTTGATACAAATTCTTAAAGACATAGGGGAACCTTCCTTTTTCTCGTATTTGTGATTGGTTGTTGCTTGTGCATATGAGCAGTTTATTTGTCATAACAGGTCGGGATGACTTTAGCCCTAAAAAACTGTACTCCTGATATTTTTGCAGGACATTGAATATCTTTTTAAATGTGTAGATTTTGTCTTATAAGCCCCCAAAAAATCTCAAAATAAATCTCAAATCATAATTACAACTTTGGGAGATTTGTCATAATTACATATACTTTTTTTTTGGGGGCACCTACTTTGTAGCATGTGCTTTATCCCATGCACATGATATGAAGTAGGTGTGAAGGATATATATATAAGGGGTGGCCCGATTACCGCACCAATATTTCTATCCATGTTGATGTGGCGCTAACAACATGGATTTTGTAAAGCTTCAAGAGTACTTGATTTAAAATGAATATTGATAGACCAATGGAGCAACATTTTTTGCTCATACTTTCGAAAACCACAATCTTTTAAGCCCTAGATTACACCGGGTAACAAACTAAAAACAATGTGGTCAATTTTCCGGTGTCGTAGTTTAACTAGTGCAGTACTCTTAAATAGTGTCAATAAATTGGGTAAAGCTATATTTTATACCAAATTTTCTTGAAACACCTCAAAAAGTAGCTGGAAATGGAGGGAAATGCAGCTTATTGTCTGAAATTTCGAAAACCTAGCTCCGAAGACCCCATTTTTTTTTTTGCCTCCAATCGCTCCGGAGCCCTCAATTTTGAAATCCGGCGGCACATACCATAAATTTGAGTTATCTCCATGGCTAAGCATTTAGGGTTTGTGTAAGGGTGGAACTGAGTTTCTGTAAAAACCTTAAAATGGTTTGTGTCCATTGTGTGAGTAAGGGGTATGTGTTGTTAACTTGTTTGTCCAAGTTTCTGTATTTACTTAACAGCAGGGAAATGATCTGTGGGTCTTTATGTTAGCCCTTTTCCACAGTTAATGTCAGAACTACTAATCAAAGCATACAAAAATATGCATCGGCGACAGTTCAAATCTAAAAAAATCCACAAGTAAAATTAATACTGCTTCATCTATTGGATGTAATGTGCAACTGCTTGAAACCACACAATAAGCAACATACAACAGTTTAAACTTAAAAAAAAATCCAACAAAAAAAATGATACAGCTCCTATATGTGATGCTGATCTGGGAAAACCCGGCACATGGTGGAAAATTATATTTTGAGTTTTGACTATCATTGCAAAGTTTGAAATATATAAAATTTCCATCTTTTTACTTTTTCTTCTATGATACACATATCAAAGTTATGCCTTATACAATCTGACAAAAACAAAGTACAACATAATCAGATTTTAAGGTATTTTTCTTTATGTTTTTTCCAAAAACTGTCCCTGTGCGACATGTGGCGGGTTTTCACAGATCACATCACATATATCCTACTGTAAGGAATGTTTTTTGTCTTATCATTTTAGCATATGCATTTAATAGGGCCCTGATCATACCTTTTTTTTTCAAAAGGCTTATTTTAAAAAGGACAAATAGTGTGCCCTCAAATTTTTCAAGATTTTATATACATTTAGCCCTCAAACTTGAAATGAATAAGACTGAACGAGTGCCCTTATGGGAAACAGACTGATTTTCATAAAAAATGACTCCAAAGTTGACATTAATTCCACCAACGTGGAATGGCGTCTGCAACCCAGTTTTGAATGGGTCTTTTAACGTTTTTTTTGTTTGTTTAATATCAATGAGTAACAGGTCTATGATATTCATGTAATATACACATATGTTGATTAAAATTTTTGTAAACTTAACACCTTAGTGCTAAGGGGGTTCTTAGGGAGCCAAGATTTGTTTTTCACATTTTTGCTACTTTTCCGTGACAGAATTGACCAGTATTTTGTGAATGTGTTAGTGCAATTTTAATATAAACCACTAGAAGCACTAATTTCATCTGGTTCAGGTTATACACACTGGCCTCAAACTGTAGTTCCAGTACACCTTTTAATTAGTTACTAGTCTTTTGGTATTTCATCTATTCCTCAACGGGGATGAAATTGGTTTAAAGGATATTTAACGCAACTAATTATACATTATCAAACATCATGACATGCAAGGCTGTGCTATGGAAATCCAGTCCCTGGCTAGCACAAATAGTGCGTGGCTTTCATTTTAGTTGAATTGCACCATAGACTTCTCAACCTTTGTGGATTTCAAGACTAATATTTTGAATGACTGCTATGCATCAATCTCTCTGCTATGAGTCTTATTTTAGTCACTGATAGGTGCATGTTCAAGGTCTTGGTGTTATTAACCCTATTTTTCACTGCCCTATTAAAGGCACTATCAGTGATTACTAAATCAGAAAATCAAAAAAAATCATCAAAAATCAGATTTTGCTGTATTTAACAAGTACATTTGTATCCTAACAGATACCCTTCAAATGATAAGACCAAGCGCAACCTATAAGGACGCATCGGTAAATTTAGTTCCATACTGTCGCTTGACACTTACTACAAACCATAATCTGAATGGGAATCGTATCTTGGACACTGTCCGTTTTCTTCCTTGTCTGTCAATTCTTCAAGTTGGAAACGGTTACTTATGAGAATTCTACAGACTTATCCTTCACTTTGAAAGCTATTCCTGCATTTCAATTTGTTTTAAATCACTGAGTAGTGTCTTTAATTAAGAAATAAAGGGTGATGCAGTCACCTTTATGGGCGAATAATGTGTTCCGAGGTCGGAAAAAAATAAATAATGGACGAGGCGCAGCTCGTAGTCCATTATTTAAATTTTTCCGCGAGGATCCATTATGAGCCAATAAATAATACTGGCAAACCCTTTATTTTCTATTCTATCACCCAAACCGTGATATAATGAAAAAATGCAGTGGCACCCATTATTGCATGAGATAATGGCGTAACTGACCAATCAGAATACTGCATTTTCAATAATGGGGCAGCAGAGGTACTAGAATTAGTCCACAATGGAACTTATGTGACTTTTGAGCCAATGAGAAACATGGTAAGATGTTGGTCAGAGAGCTGAAGAGACTAAAGTTGAAATATTTGTAAGCTGGCATTCAATATGGTTCTTTTAAATCAGTATATGATGTATAGCCAATCAGAGATGCTGTATTAAAGCATCTTCCCTGATTGAAAATGCGGGTTGTGCTCAGGTTAAAAGGCTCTCTTGGTTGGTCTTGTGAAATAATAGATAAAGTTTGGCCAGTGACTAATGGCTTTGAACCATGAAATACTGTATTATTGTTAAACTTGTGAACTTTTTCCTATTGTGAATATTTAGTATGGGAATAACCCATTTTCAAATTTCTCCAATTTGTGCAAATTTGATGTAAAAAGTCTGAATTGATTAACAAGTAACTTTACGAAATAGGTTGATTTTAGTCATTGTTTTCCTCAAAATTCGGAATGGAATGGATCACCTTTATTCCTTTGAAAATTGGTGTGGATATTGCTGGGAGAAGGGTCCACTATGACACTTAAGGAAAGAAAAAGAAAACCCAGAGCGTAGACTCTTAAAGCGGCACTGCACATTTCACAAAATAGAGTTCTTCAATTTTGCCCTGCCAATGATGTCTAGGCCATTGGAGGAATAGAGATCTATTTTTCACACATAAAAATAGCATACCCAAAAACAGTATATAAGAGTCCTAATGACATCCAGGTGATTTGTAGGCGAACTTTTAATTTTGCCATAACTTAATCAACATATATGTCCATTACATTAATATCATAGACTCGTACTCATTGATAATCAAACCACAAAGGTCACGACCGGTCAACCGGTGCATGCTGTGGATAATCAAACGCTAGGCATGTGTTTTCTTGGTTACAACAAACAGCCATTTCGCGTCGGCTGCTGAATTTAATGTCGCCTGGCGACATTAATTATAAAATCAATTCTTTTACCCCGTAAGGTGCTGATTTGGGGCCGGACTAATAATTTCAGGTGAGGGGTAATAGGACTATTTTTCTAAAAAATAGAGGGCGCACTATTTTTTAAATGTGCCAGTGTCCTCTTTAAAAATACCTTGTCACTTTTTGGACGAGGTACCTACTAGTCATATGATCTTAATGGTGGTTTTCCTAGTCAAATTTCTGTGAAATACTTGTAAATTTGACTAGAATCTTGTTCAAAATTTGACTAAAATCTGGTCAGCTTGACTATTATTCTTGTCAAAATTTTTGACTAGAAACAACATAATTCATATGTTACTAGGTACCTAGTCAAAAGTAATTTTTTAAAAACGGCACTATCGTTAATTTGCTAAATCAGAAATCACAAAAAATCATCAAAAATCAGATTTTTGCAGTGCGGTAACAAGTATAGCTAATCCTAACAGACCTTACAGTATTAGGTTTGAAAGAGCAACCTAATCAGGAAGAATTGGATATTTCATCCATACTGGTCCGTAACAGGCCACTTACTACGCTCCCAACACGTAACTGAAGGAGATTCATAAACTTGGAACACAATTTGCTGTTTTCTTCCTTTTCTGTTAAATTTTTCAGTGCAAAAATCACTTTAAGGGATTTCTACTGACTTATTCTTCACGTTTAAGCTATTACTCTACAAATTTCAAAATATTTTTTACTTTTTTTTGAGTTAATCACTGATAGTGGCTTTAAGAGTGTGAGCATACTAATGTATTGTGCACAAGAATAATTAAAGAACATTTACCACTAGTGAATAAAATGGCCATGAGTTCACAAAATTGTGTGTTCATTCATTTCCACACAAACTCATTGCAATTTTCACATAAATTGTTAACCATGTTAACAGCATCCTGTCTTATAGAACACTGACCAATTCTACCAATTAGAGGAAACAATGCCTTCGTGGCCCAATACCGGTTGTTCCGACCCCCGCCGCTTGTTTGCTATTGATATTGGTCTATTCAGCACAAACACAATTTTAGTGATATGGCTTAAATATTCACTGGTCTGGTACTTTTTTTTTTTTTCATTTAGGTTATAATTGTTAGTAAGTGCAAGCCAAGCCCAAAGTGTAAAATATCACTGATGATAATGTAATTGTATCAAGTAACCACTGATAAAAGGCATTTTTTATCCTTAAAAATTCTTGTTAAGAATACCAAAAATGAATGAACATTAAGAATTTTAATGTCAATTGATATTTCAATACACCTAGCAGCCAGTTGATAATAAATTTCAATGGCTGTTACCAAGGTGTAGCTACTAGGGTTTAATGTTGGTAGGGGGGATACAAGAGGCACTACCTGATTTTTTTTTCTTCTCATCGTGCCAAATTTGTGCTGAATTGTTGTTTTCCATTTATGGTGCTACAAGTCGCAGGGTTCTCACTTGGATATACTATGGGTATGTGCCGCTTAAAGACCCACTCATTTTCAGGCTCTTTTTCAGTCAGTTCCAGTGACCCCCCTTTTTGGACCATTTCAGTTCAGAGACCCTACTTTTCAGTCTAAAAGCCATATTCTATCCTAACTACCAAAGTTTTCTTTAAAATACCTCAAAAAGTATCTGGAAATTGAGGGAAATTGCAAAGCGTATTTTTTTTTTTTGTAATTGTTTAAAAACCATTGTTTCCAGAGACCTAATTTTTTGGGCCTCAAATCAGCTCCGTAGCCGCAATTTTTGAAATCCGTGAGGCCAACATACCTACCAACAAGTTTGGAACACCGCCCCCCCCCGGGCTATAAGTTTAAATAAAATATGGGATATTTAATGGTTAAACGAACAATTGCAATTACACAAAGATTTGTACAATATCACGAATTGGTTATAAGTGAGTTGCAATTTGGAATCTTTAAATAATATCTTTCAAAGTACTGAAGCAGTACAATGTCACAAGTGCATCAAAAATTTGGATTTAACTGCTTGTAGGGGCACAGAATCATTCTAGTGGGCACTTTGCAGCCTATAAGAGGTACATAGCACAAACATCCAACCCCCAGCATGATGCCAACTGCAACCCATACGTAGCTGAAATGCATGGTGCGCGTACTTAGACACAAAAACAAGTCCCATGGGAATTCTTACTATGCGATTATAGTGCTTCCTCGCTCAGTGTTCCAGCCATGATGTAGTCTTGCTGTTTATATTTTTAACACAAGAAATGCATAGAGCAGATTGCTAATTGAGTTGTTTTGGGTCTGTTTTCTAAATCACAGTGGCACTTTAGCCATGTTTCACAAGTCACAAAACTCTAACGGTTGCAAACTCCAGAGGTGAAATTAAATCCATTATTTTCTTCACCTTCCAAATTGCGTCCACACGATAGCCAAAACTCTGAAATCATCCCCTGAACCTTCTCCTTCTTTCGCTTCTCATATCGTAATGTAGACCGGATTTAACATACTGGAAGCCGTGGATTTTCCCGCGTGATATTCAACACAGGAATTTGCCAAAAAGATGACCTTGCGCGAGGTCACTCCGCTCAGTATCCCCCGAAACTGTCCACACGGCATGACACTTCAAAACATCCGGAGTGTTATCGTATTTGGCTTCAACCCCTAGTTTTTTAAGGGGATAAAAACCACCGCTAGACCCTCGATAAAACTCCGGAGGGTAAAACCTCTCCGAATGCATCCACACGGCCAAACAACCCCGACCAACACTCCCGAGTTTTGAAACTCCGAGTTTCAACCTCATGTGGACACGACTTTATTGTCATTACCCTGGTCATTAACCCAAGGCTTAGAGATATCAAGGATCAAACGCCACCTTCTATTAGTTAAGTAAAGTTCAATTTCATTCACATGTTATTTTTTGCACTCTGCGAATTTGAAATGTTTTACACTACACCTTTTTTGACATTCAGGATTGTGAACTTCCTTACATATATCGATACTAGAAAAACATCTATGCAAGCCTTAAAACAGACAGCATTTAGTGTGAATTTTTAAAATTCCACTTAAGTGGTGCTGCTTGAAACCCACACCATCCCTAACGGAACGTGAACATACAATGTATCACAAAGTTTTCCATTTTGCATATTTCAGGCGCACACCGACCTTGTTGCCAGACCTAAATTCCTGTCAATAGTTCCTGAAGATGTGACCAGCATATGCTGCCTGTATATAGCATTTCATTTTAGGCCAATAAACCATGTACAGCTTCTGCCTGGGAATATTATTATACGTAAAAAAAGTCACATTTGATCATTGATTTTTTGTTTATTATTTTATACTTTCAAATATTGATTTCATTTACACCAAGTTTTCTATTTGTAATTTATATGTTTTTATTATTTCACATTGTTGTGTTGTGTAACTTCCTTTTTGTTTTTCCTTATAAAATTGATTAGCGGGTTTGAATTGGTGTGGGCTGCCAAGGTGCTGCAAGCTGGAGATCCACTTACGATTTCCCTGTCGTCATACATCCGTGGGGGGGGGGGCACTCAACTAGCCCGCACTCTGGGTCTGCGAACTGACGAACTTGCAAAAATGGGGATCCTGCGAACTGAAAATTGGAAATCTGGACCCATTGAGAACTCAATTTGTTCAAATAGGACACAAACGTAGTTAAAAATCACAATTGGTGTTGAAATGAGGGGTATTGTGAACTAAAACAATCTCCACATGGGACCCTTGTGAACTGCTCTGCTGGAGATTCCCTGAAAAGGGGTCTTAAGGGCCGCCACATACCTGGGCACCTTTTCAGGCATTCCCTCCCCCCCCACCCGCAATTTTCATGGAACTTGTTATGTGGGTAGTAATTGGGTAACATACACAAGCATCACAAAATGTTTCATATTACCTCGCATTCATCTTTTTTTCTGATATTCTAATAACAAAAAAGAGCCCACTGTACATATTCTTTGAATAGAGCGAGCACCACGCTGAAAGTGCAAGATATGTTGTTCAGAGTACTTTACAAAAGAAAACCACATTGTTTGTTGTTCAGATAAGTGGAATAATTAAATAAAGCCTTTATTGTCTCATGCCGGGAATAATATAGTATTTGATTTCTGCATTCATTGTCTTTTATTTATTAGAAGATTAATATATTTAGTAGGCAACCATCTAAGTTAAGTGTTGCCTGTTGGGAAATTTGTAGTAGATCTTGACTTGTTCTATATGGTTAGTAGAGCAATAGCCGTGTTCAGACGAGGGCTCTAACTTACAGTTTTACATACATCGTATTTAATTTTCGAAGTTAACTTGTAGTTAGCGCCCGTAAGCGAACGCACTCGGGTTTAGGAAACTTAAAGTTTACTCGAATTTTACAACCATAAGATTCTTCTGGTTTAGTCGTGGTTCGCGCTACCCTTCCCTGTTGAGCGTCATAGTTTACGAGCTTTTAAGGCCGTGTGAAAAGGCTTATCAACAAGCTCGATTTAAGTTTAGTGTGGACCTCCGCCATGACCGTAGTTGGGTCGGCGATCCCCCGTCCGCCATTATCTTTATCATAACATAGCGACGGACTATACATTGTGTGAGTACACTCAGACTGGCAGTTAAAAAAGATAAATTTTGAATACAGTTATAATAATATCGTGCACTGACCGTACAATCTGACGAAGCATAAATAGGCCATGATAACATTATGTGACCTCGCAGTTTCATTAGTCTAAGCAAGCTACAGACCTATTTGAAGAAGGGTGGAAATATTTTATTTGATTCCCCATCCAATTTTCATCGGCGTCGCTAATAAATGTGCATGGCTGCCGTTTTGTCGCAAGTGAAGATGCACATGGGTAAGACCGACAGCAGTTAAAATGATCCCAATTGGTTAAGAATTACAATCAAGATAACTAATTGATGAGTTTTTTGTTGCCAATCGCTAGACCGGCAGTAGGCAACGAAAGCGATAGAGCACGAGAAGTGGTTGAATTTCGTGAAAACATTGTTTATTATGAATATTTTATAGGAGACCAGACAGGATGGCCAAAGTCATGAAGTCACCAAAAATGCGATTTGCCGAATGGTTTTTCCGGCCGCGACCTTACCACCAAATAACCCCCATAATACTCAAACGGGATTTTGTAAACGTTTTCAAATACAAAAAATGAATAAATATGCTGAAAACCAGGGGATGCTGTTAATAACGGTCTTGATTGTGTGTTTAGCAGCATGCCAGAACTGGTATATAAGATCATAACGGTCTGCTCTGGCTTGCTTTCGAACAGCTTCGAAGGGCCGTGCCCGTGTTGTTTACGCTATTTCGCAATGCAACCTAGGTTAACTATACGAGCAAAACAGGAACGCAAGACTTTGCTAGGAAATACACCCCATTGAAAATACGTTCATCACGGTATAAAAGACGTCCTAGTTACGGCCTGCCATTCGCCATGATTTCTTTCGCGGGGATTTTTGGAGCCCTGCAGGGTCACCGGTGTAGCGCGCTATACTTCGGTTCTTATTTCCCAACAAGTCGGCAAATATTAATAGTTGATTAACTTTTTCAAGTTGTCGATGATAAAACCCGTGTGGACGTCTGCCGAAGTTAACAGATTAAACTTTTATCATCGATGTTTGGTTATCATCGATGATTACGCTCCATCTGAACATGAATTATAATTGTTAATTTGGTTCAGGGTTTCAATTAATAAGGTAGGCACCAGGGCCATGTAAGCCAGGCCTGCCATGGGCCCACCCCACATTTTGTGCCACTTCTAGTGTTTTTCTTTATTACTGCTGCCCATTTTTTAAATTCCTACATGGTGTATATCAGGGATATATGGCACATATATACCTCTATATAGGATCCCTGTCATCTGATGGTTAATAAGGTGGGGGCAAAATAACTAGCTTCAAGAATTGAACCAAAATGAACTATTCCTGGGAGAGCGGGAATCTCATGTCATGACTCACCTGGACCATCTCCCAAAATAGAGACTGCTGTACGGACTATAATATCATCCGGATTATGAGTGTGTACATATGCTGGTGTAAGAGATGATTGTTAGCGCGAACTACCGGGTTACAATTTCTGTGTGTAGCAGACGATCGCTTTTTAGGAAATTGGTTTGTTTCACATTTAACACACAGTTCTGGAACTAACCCGGTACAAACAACACCGAACAAAGGCAACGAAATGGCTGAATCGCCAAAGCCCACGCTGTAAGCTTGTAGATGACGAGGTCTTAAAGAATCATAACCGCTGTAGGCGTATAAACAAAACGGCAGGTAAAATACACCGAGAAGATATTCGAGGATTATTTGACAGCGGTAACGTCCAATCTGCAGGCCGTGGAAAGGGTGCCGAATTCGGAGTTCGATGACTTGCTCGGTAAAATTCTACGCATCTTGCCGAAAGAAAAATGGCCACTTTGTATGAGCAAAAAAGTCGATGATCGGATCCGTTTTGGACTCCCCACGGTCACTTCCTCAACACAAGGAAAGTTGATACAAATCATAGGTCATGAAGTTTTTGCTAATTCTTCACGCGTTTTCAAAGGTTTCTCAGCAACCCTGAAACAGCAAGGTAAGGGTGTTGCAAAGCACAAGAATCCCATTTCGCCAGGAAGCATGCCCTTAATTCAAGAGTCACGGGGATTGCATGATCCACAAGGTCTCAGGACAAGGTGTTCCTGGATATAATGCTGCTTACTTGTTGCAATCGTGCAGGGAGAACTTACGAGACATGACGCGTGAAAGATTTGAAATTCATGAGAAGGGGACAAAATGCTACCTCACTCTGAGGATACCTCAAAAGTAATCGGGGGGGAAGAAACCGAGAAAAGCCAAGGAGGTATATGCTGCAAACCGGAGGTGGCATCCCTGTTTCGTATTTCCTGTTTATGTGAACACGCCTCATCCAGAATGCCAGTGGTTTTGGCAAAAAACGAGCGGTCGGTCTATGGAAAGTACATCCGAGTCAGGCCCGTGGTATTGTAATGTTCCTCTCGGGAAGATCCCTCGGGAGACAGATGGAAATCCCTATGACATCAAGAGCTGGTACACGGTTGTACACAAATCGTTGCCTACGGGCGACTAGCTGCATACCTTGAACAAGCTGGATTTCAAAGATCGCGACCATGCACAGTGTCTGGGCACACTCAGAAGAGCATCAAATTACTATCTAGGACCAGTGAGGCAAAGAGGAAGAAAATTGTGTCAAGCAATAGCATAACCATATCCGAACATCAGAGCACCTCCTGCAGAAATTCCTTCTAAAATTGCTGCTAACAATATTAGTGAGTACGATAAGGAACTTGCTGACATTGAGTATACGCAAGACATAACCCAAAGTCTCCTGGCACCGTGACGGTGCCTGTTGAACAGACCCAACAAGCAGCCAATGCAGAAACAAACCCAACCACATCAACTTCAGCCACTGTGTGGTAAATACCTACAACAAGTAGAAACGGCCAAAAAACTTGTAAATGTGTTATGTTGTCCTTGCCGGACTGTTTTCGCATCAAAACAGTGTGAATTACAAAGCAATTTGAAGATGTTATTTCTGGCGGATTTTAAAAAATGGTGAAATGGAATTAAGGAGTAAAAACTTTGGAATGTGTTCTGTTTCGCGTTTGTGTCAATTTTGGATTTAAATGGAACACTTGGAAGTTGGATCCGGAATATAGGTAAGTACACAAAATTGTTGTTACACTTAAACCATGGGCATACACAATTTGAGCCTATGTTTAAAGAAATGGCTTAGAATTTTCTTTTTAACCAACCTCAGATGACAAGAATCATATATTCGGTATATAAAACAAATATTGACTGCTTTGTATTCGGAGCATGGTTGAAAATATAGGACTCGGTGATCTCAAAAACATACTCTGCCCCTCGGCTTACGCCTCGGGGCATCCATAGTATGGTTTAGAGATCACCTGGGCCTATAGTTTAACATGCCTCTCATAGCAGTCAATATTGTATACTATTTACCCTTGCGTTACTGGCTTACGTGCCTATTCACCCCTCATCCTCACCCTTTGGTTTTGGGGTGGGGTGCTATAGCCCGTAGCAGTATCTCAGGAAAATAGTGTGCCCTGTTTCCCCTCTAACAAATGTAGTATTTGTATATCTATTACCCAGAGAGTTCTCAAGTTTGGCCTTGGAAGGGATGGCCCCAAGACTCAGTGAGTGGGACCCATATATGCTTTACCATTTTTTAGCCAAAAAAATAAACCATACTATGAGGATGCAGATTTGGGGGAAAGTGGCCAAATTGGGAAACAGGTCGCTCCAGATTGACTAAATTAACCTCTGATTTAAATAAATTCAACAATTTTGAAAAAAGAGCATCATTCTATACCAAAATTGCCATGAAAAAAAAAGGGTCAACTTATACAAAAAGGCTAAAAACATTGGTGTTACATCCCTCTATGGTCATTTTTGTGTTGCGTAACCCCCATTATAGCAACTCCAAAATTAATATGTGATACGGATGTGAATGGGATATGGCATGGGTTGCAGCACTAGTGTATCTTAATGGATTCCAATCTAAATGACTGGTAATTGATTTTCAAGGGTCATTTAAAAAGTTGTTCGGTAACTGTGTGCCTGATTATTCACATACAGAATATTTTTCACAAATTTTTAAGTTTTGAGACAGTGCATGCGTTTTTTTGTCCCAAAAATAAAACCCTCATAAAATTACGGTATAGGCCATTGCCATGCAGGTCAAATTCAAATCGAAAAGCTCTGATTAATACCGTATAATGTTGGATTCCTGTTGAGATATTTTGGTGGAAATTCATTGGACAAATCATTATTTTACTTTTTTTTTTTGTTTTTCATTTTTTGATGGAACAGTAATGGAGATCTGCTTTTATTTGTTACAGCTTCTTCACCATGCATTTGAAAGCAACCAAAGGGTATGTTGGAAAATTACAAAAAGGTTGCAATAAGCCTTTGGGACTTAGTTTGAGCCCTAACTCTCCTGACCTGGAGTGAAGAACGCTAGTGGAGAGCACACTTTTACGGCGTTTACACTGGGCAAAAGTCGTCATCGAATTCACTTAGGTCATAATTGAATTCATTTCCGTGATAAGTGTAAACAGGTATAGTCATAATTAGAATGCAATTCAAAAAGTTGAATTTCAACGATGACTTTATCATCATTCATTTGAGGTGACTTCGAATAAGTCGTTATTGTATTACGGCTTTTGTGAGTGTAAACGAAAGACGTTATCGATTTCAAGTACCAAGCATGACGTCTGACTTGAGGCGGTACACTTCCGGCCTATCACCAAGCAAACATGTAATTCATTTTTCTGAATGCAAATTCGAAATCAGTGCAAGTGCTAACAACTAATCACAAATTAATTTATGGTAATCCTTAGTTGTCATTGAAAAAAAGTGAATTCAATAACAACTTTTGCCCAGTGTAAATGCCATTTATATTTCTGGGTTTCTTGCATGACTTACCCAGAACCCAGAATACACAGAACACACAAGTTCAGTTCATGTAATTCACAAACATGAACAACTCATTGAATTGTGTATTTAACAGAAGACCTCAAAGATAATAACCTTTACCTTGTTTTTTCAATTATCCATGAAATTTATTCACTCAAAAACAAATTTACCAGCTATTGAAAGATAAATAATGATGTGTTGATTAAAGTTCTTAATGCAAGGTTTCTAGTATTGTATGTGTGGGTGTTTGAAGTCGTGATTAGTAATTCATTAAGAGAGATTTATTTGTAGGGATCAATTTCTTTGAAACAAAAAGTAAGTACTGGTTATATAAGGCTTAACAATGCTTTAAAAATGCATGTTCCGGCCAGCCGTTGTTTGCTAATATTTGTGTGCTAATATATGTGGTGGGCAGCATTTTTGTCTTGAAGACTTGTACATGTCGTCTTTTCTTTTCAATTTGTTTTTTCTTTCAATTTCTTTTCAAATCTTTAAAGTAAAACTCTGTGAAAAATCAAAACTCATCCATTTGTAGGAGAAACATACAATAAGGGGAATATTTGATTCTATGTTTGGCAAAAAAAAAAAAGTTTTTTTCCAGTAGGTAGTCTAAAAACCTAAATACAAAAGTGCATTTTTTTTAAATTTTAAAATATTTCCCCCATAAATGGCTCAAATCAGACCAAATGGAAATGGTAAGTCAAAACAGTTGCAAACCATATCCATTTGGGATCACTTATATTTTTTAATGAAATTTTCTATCTCTGAGGCATTTTTGTCTAAAAAAATACAAATTTTCTCAGTAAATCAAATACAAAAATGAAACACAGTAAAAATGGCTCCAAAATCAAAATGCGGCGACCTACTGGAAACACTTTTTTCATTTAAAGGTGCAACGAGAGATTTTTGAAGCACCCAAATAGTGTCATAAATAGTAATTTCATAATGATTAGACACTGAATAGATTTCCTACCTTGTATTTGGCTACAAGAGAGAAAGGAAACAAGACAGGAAAATAATGATGAGCAGACATTTAAAGATTAATTCCTTACAGTTTTAGGAAAAGAGGAAGTATTGTATCTGTAAGGAAAATCTACACTATTATATATTATCATGGTGACCAAAGTCTAGTGCAATATCACACCAACATTGCCTCTTGAACTTTTGTAATATAATACAATATGTGATGTTATGGCTTTGATTGTCATATTTTCAAGTTGTGATTTTCAAGGCAAAGGAGAACCCATGCTAGATTTTTTTTTTAAATTAAGTGAAATTTCTCCCAATAAACAAAAAGAATTTGCATAAAATTTTTTAATTTGAGATATATTTCAAAACAATAAATAAATCTTGAGATAATCCACAACTTTCTTTGGCCAGTTTATAAGTAGTGTACTGGAACATTTTCTGTGGGAAAAAAATGTGAATTTTAAGGGAGGCTTATGAAAACTATGTTCAAAATTCAACCGTGGTATTTTATTTTGGGGGGGGGGCTTTCTGAGGAGCATTTACATTGTATACAGAATTTTGTTATGTCTGTGCAATGCAAATTACTATGGCTAATAAAATTGCCCATAGGAAGTCCGCATGTGTATGAGCCTTGAAGTGACCTATCTTTCAATGCATGAACCTAACAACTGTTGGATTTTTTCTCAAATTTCTGGATGCAACCAGTTTACCAAAAACACAACCACAATAACCCAAAGCAAAACAAAGAAAGTAACAAAGTGCTTCTGTTACAAACCTACAATATGCACCAGGATATGCTGATTCACAGAAGACACGTTCATTGATCTATACATTTAATATTACTTTTTCATTAAAAGAACTGACCTGTGCCTTCTGGGTAATACAAATCATAACTAAAAACAGGGTGTGTGTTTACTTAACTGAAATTGGTGGATGACGTTAAATGAACTGTGTCATTGTATTAGTAATTTGGGCCTCATTTCAATGCTTCATCTTGCCTTTTAAAAAATCGGTGCAAAGACAGCTATTTACTTCAGGTCCTTTCCCATAGAACCTTGTTTATATTATACTTCCGCTTACAGCTTGTCAATACAAACCTGTGCTAACCAGGATCAGTACGAAGCAGGTTGCCACAAATTATGACTAACCGCCTTTTTTCAAACAAAAGATTTTGGCAAATATCTTGCTACTAACAAGCTTTTCTTCAAACCATGATGCATAAGTAACAATTGCAAGAGCGTGCTTGTGGCGTTCCTGATGACATCATATCCTGATTGACAGACGGGGTAAAAAACTCGTCTTCTTTTCATCTTCAATTTTAATTACACAAAAGAGAGTAACCAGAAATCACAAACCCAAGTTAATTATAATGTACCTTTACAGATAATATAGTGTAGAGATTGAACATTTTTAATCTCAATAGCAACTATGCCAGTTTCAAAAGCCCCTTTCAGCTCTGTTTCATTCACTAGCAATATTGCTCTTGAAACATGTACTTTTCCTCCCCGCTCAATGAGAACCCCATCTCTCTCTTTTTCTTCTCTTATCGTCATTCCAATTGATATGTAATCTCCATCACAAGGATAAAAGCAAATGCGATGCATTTTAGCTAGTGGCACTATTGCTTGCTCTACAATCCGATTATATCGCTTACAACCGGAAATGAAGGCCTATCTAGGGGGCCGCTCAACTAATGTCACTTCAAACACTGCAGCTGTTACGAGACAACACAGCCTACCGGGGGCTTGCTTTCCCCCTTTTGCAACTGCACATAGTCGGGACATAATAAAAAAAACACAACTTGTCGTCGGGTGTCTCGAAATCAAAAAAAAAAACCTGTTGTAAAAGGTTAGGATTGCCTGTGTTTGAACCGGGCATGCATTGGTGCACGCCTGCCTTGGCTTAGGTATCAAAAGCGTAAGCAGATGGTTTTGTTCTTTGGTGGGCATATCCCATATCTCGTGAGTAGAGCCAGTATGATTTTTGCTGCTCTGCGTTTTATTTTTATGACAGCGGTGGTGGTGGGCTTTTAAAGTGTGTTGTGTTAGTGCGATGTCTTTCGTGTGCGACGAGCGTAGGGGGGACTTAACCACTCGAGCAGAGCAGTCTTAATCTGCCAGTAATCACCATTATATTTTGTCAATTATGAAATGGAAGTTGAATTAGTGTTGGGGTGGGTAAACAGAGGAGCGTGCAGAATGCTATAATCGCCGTTTGGGATGTTTTGGTGAGTCTAGTTTACTATCGATAAATGCAGTGTCGGGAGGAGTCACTTTTAGATACAAACTCAGTTGTGGAAAGATTTCTAGTCCTTGATATGTGTTTGATTAATATGGTTATGTAGTCACTCTGATAGCTTGCCTTGTTTTGTTATTGGAACATGAAGTCCACTTCAAGTTGACTTTGCATTTGGATCCTTGGGAATTTAACCATTATGGTACACTGTTAAAAAATCAGAAAAAAATAATAAATTTCATAACAAATGATAATTTTTGGGAAATGGTAAAATGTTGACATGTATTAAACTATTCATTATAGCAATCAGTTTCCTTTTTAATTCCTTTGATGGAAATTACTTGTTTCATTCTTTTGGTTGTATATTTGTTTACCTGTATGTATTATATACACATATTTGAAATGCTGATTCTAACAATGAGTTCAAATAACCAAATCCAAAGACACTTCAGTCAGCTTGGTAGTTTCCATTCACCAGTGTATTAAGAAATACACCCCCTTGTTTTTTGATATGATTAATGGTAACCCAGAACAACACTAGGAAAAAAGGGTACGTTGGTTGTTAATGTAACATACAAATACACGCTAACTGGACGTGTCATAGATCATGATTTAGTGCCTATTACTATTAGTCAGTCTCAATTCCCATGGCAAGAGTTGAGTAGGCTTCCATTCACCAGTTATTTAAAAACTGGCGCCCCCTGGTTTTTTGAGGATGATTTATGGTAACCCTGAGGCCGTAACCACCAGGTCCTTCATGTTAAAACATACAAATAACCGCTTACTGAACTGTGTCATTGGGTAGAGAGTATATTGTAGCTCATGTTACTATGAGTCAGTCTCAATTTCCCAAGGCACAGTTCAGTAGCTTTCATTCACGCGTTATGTTATAAAATACACCCCCTGGTTTTGAGGAGAAATTTATAGTATCCCCAGAACACACCGGGACAGTTCATGTTATTATTACCTAATACTGTTTCAGTAACTGTGTCCTTAGTGACAAGGAATATTGTAGTTCATAATGCATTGATTCACGGTTATGAGAGTGCTTGCAGGTTTCATCTATTAATCAATGATAAGCCATTATTAGCACTGACAATTAATATGGTTCATGCTAATCATTTAGTTCTAATTTGAATTCAACAAGTCAGCAATTATTATGCTCCACCCAATCTACAAGGTTTATTACTAATTAATTTGAGGTGTATTTAATTAGTTACTATGAGGATTATGTCATGAGAGCATGAATAAGAAATGTGGTCACTTCTGGTGTTTTACCAACTGCCTATTAAGTTAACTATTGCACTATTATTGGCAAATCTGTGTGTCATGGGTCCCCGCCGAACGAGTTCGGAACGGGGACTATGAAATTAGCAGCGTCCGTTCGTCTGTTCGTCCTTTTGTCGGTCGTCGTCCGTTCGTCCGTGATAAAAAATGTTAACCCATGGTGTATACAATTTATCTGGAATTATGTACGGGCGACAATGATGTGACTTGGTGGAAAGGAAGCGGGTTGATTAGTTCTCTCAGACCTGATTGGATTTTGGGGGGACATTTTTTTTAAGTTCTAATTGCATATTTATGAAAATTATCCCGCAAGGCCTGTGTACAAGTTTTCTGGAGTTCCTTAAGGCATATAATGAGGTAACTTGGTGGAAGGAAGCGGGCTGAAGAGTTCTCGACCTGAATTGAAGATGTTTTGGGCTAATTTTCGGGCAAATTGAGTATGTAAATTGATGGTAATGAATATGCAAAAATCCTCGTAATTGCTATATTTTGCAAACGGTACATCAGATACAAAATTCCTGTGCTGCATAATAACCTATCATGGGGCACATTCTTTTTGCAAAAGTATGTGATATATGCCGGCTAATGTATGCAAATGAGCTAATTACATATGCATAATTATTGTATCTCTGACCGGTACATCAGAAATAAGGCAAATTCCTATCGCACAAGACTACTAAGCCATAGGGGAGGGAGTGGGGTGTTTGCGGGGTGTTGAGGAGGGGTGGGGTGTTGCGGGTGTTGGGGAGGGGGTTGGTGTATGGCAGGGTGTTGGGGAGGGTGTGGGGTGTTTGGGTCGGGGTAGGTGTTGCATGTTTTGGGAGGGGGTTGTTGGGGGTGTGTTGGTAAGGGGTAAGGGTTGTTGGGGAGGGGTGTGGCAGATGGCGGCTTAGGTATGGGCAAATGAGCTCCTTAAATTGCATATTTGCTGGAAGCTCTTAAACAGTATCGTATATGCAAAATTCTTAGTGTGCACGCACTACTAGGGCCATAGGGGAGAGGGGGTGGGGTGTTGCGGGGTGCTAGGGAGGGTTGTTTGGTATTGCGGGGTGTTGGGGAGGGGGATTTTGGTGTTTTTGCGGTGTGTGTTAGTGTTGTTGTGTTGCAGGGTGATGGGTGGGAGGGGTGTAGGATTTCATGTTGTTTTGGTGATGGGGTAGGGTGTTGCTGTTGTTGCAGGGTGTTGGGGAGGGGGTGGGAGTGTTACAGGTGTTGGGAGGGGTAAGGGTGTTGCAGGGTAATTGGGATGGGAGTGGGGTGTTTGCGGGGTGTTGGGGAGTGGAGGCGTGTTTGGGGACTTGGGGGGGGTGGGGTGTTGCGGGGGTAAAAAAACTGTCTTCCTTTCATCTTTCAATTTAATGACAAAGAGAGTAACCAGAAATCAAAAAACCAAGTTAATTATAATGTACTTTGACAGATATCTAGTGTAGAGTTGAACATTTTATCTCAATAGCACGATTGCCAGTTCAAAGCCCTCCTTTCAGCTCTGTTCATCATTCAATAGCAATATTGCGCGTAACATGTACGTTTTCCCTCTCCATGAGAAACCTCTCTCTCTTTTTCTTCTCTTATCGTCATCATTCCACTGGATTGTAATCTCCAGCACAAGGATAAAGCAATGCGAGCGATGATCATTTTAGCTAGGCACTATTGCTTGCTCTACAATCCGAGATATAAATCGATCGCTTACACAGGAACTAAGGCCTCTCTAGGGGGCCGCCTCAACTAATGTCCATTCAACAACTGCAGCTGTTACGGGAGACAACACAGCCTATCCGGGGCGTGCCTTTCCCTTTTTGGCAACTGGGCCACGAGTGACATATAAAACACAACTTGTCTCGGGCTCGAGCAAAAAAAAACCTTGTTGTGAAAAGGTTCAGAGAGATTGCCTGTGTTTGAACGGGGCATGCATTGGTGCACCCTGCATTGGCTTTGGTAGCAAGCGTAAGCATATGGTTTGTGTTCTTTGGTGGGCATTCCCATATCCGCGTAGTAGAGCCGTATGATTTTTTGCTCTGCGTTTAATTTGATTACAAGCGCGGTGGTTGTGGCTTTTAAAGTGTGTTGTGTTGTGCGATGTCTTCGTTGTGCGACCGAGCGTAGGGGGGACTTAACCATCGAGCAGAGCAGTCTTAATCTGCCATAATCACCTTAAATTTTGTCATTTGAAATGGAATTGAAATTAGTGTTGGGTGGGTAGAACAGAGGCGTTTGGGCAGAATGCTCTATCCGCCGTTTGGATGTTTGGTGAGCTATTCCTTCTGAGTAAATGCAGTGTCGGGAGGAGTCACTTTTAGATAAAAATCAGTTGTGGAAAGATTTCTAGTCCTTGATATGTGTTGAATTAATATGGTTATGTAGTCACTCGATAGCTTGCCTTGTTTGTTATTGGAACATGAAGTCACTTCAAGTTGACTTGCATTTGGATTCCTTGGGAATTTAACCATTATGGTACACGGTGGGCAATGTTTTTTCCTTGCTTAATTTCAGACAAATGAGTAATTTTTGGGAAATGGTAAAATGTGCAATGTATTCTAAACTATTCATTATAGCAATCAGATTTCCTTGTTTTAATTTACTTGATGGAAATTACTTGTTATTCCTTTGGTTGTATATTTTTTACCTGTATTATTCAATATACATCAATATTTGACAATGCCTGATTCTACAATGAGTCCCATAACCATTCCAAAGACACAGTTCAGTAGCTTGTAGTTGCCATTCACCAGTGTATTTAGAAATACCCCCCCTTGTTTGTGAGATGGTAAGGTACCCAGAACCCTAGTCATTTTCTTGTTAAAGTACATCAATACAGCTAACTGGCTGTGTCATTAGATCATGATGTAGTTCATTTACTATTAGTCAGCCTCATTCCCATGGCACAGTCAATATCTTCCATTCACCATGTTTTAAAATCGCCCCTGGTTTTTGAGGAGGATTTATTATGGTTACCCGGAGGGCCGGAACAACACCAGGCACTTCATGTAATACACCATACAAATACATACAGCTTACTGACTGTGTCATTGGTAGATGCTTAATTGTAGCTCAGTTCTATGAGTCAGTCTCAAGTCCCAAGGCCAGTTCAGTAGTCTTTCATCAACCAGTGTAATTTATAAAATACACCCCCCCCCTGGTTTTGAGGTATGAGTTATAGGTACCCAGAACACACGGACAGTTCATTTTTAATTTTAAACCTAATCCTGTTCAGTGAACTGTGTCCTTAGTGGGACAAGGATATTGTGTTCATATCATTGATCACTGTTATGGAGTGCTGCATTTTCATCTATTAATCAATTATGAAGCCCTTATTAGCCAGGCAATATATGTTCATGCTAATCCTTTTAAGTTATAAGGTGAATTCCAACCAGTCAGCAATTTTATGCTCACCATCATCTACAAGGTTTAAATTACTTAATTAATTTGAGGTTATTTAATTGTTACATGAGGTTATGTCATGAGAGCATGATATAGAAATGTGGTAACTTCTGTGTTTACCAACTGCCTTACTTTTTAACGTTTTTTTTTTTTTTTTTAAAACGGTTTTTTTTTTTTTTTTTTTTTAATCAAATTGATTTTATTGTCCCCGCGAACGAGTTCGGACCGGGGAACTATGAAATGAGCAGCGTCCGTTCGTCTGTTCGTACCGTTTTTTCCCGTTCTTCCGTCCGTCGTACCGTGATACAAAATGTTAACCCATGTTTGGTTCTATTTTATCGGAGTTCCGTAAGGGGCGACAATGATTTGACTTGGTGGAAAGAAGCGGGTTGATTAGTTCTCGACCTGATTGATTTTGGGGGTAAAAATTTGGTAATTAAGTATCTAATTTGCAATATTTATGAAAATTATCCCGCAAGGCCTTTGTACAAGTTTTCTGGAGTTCCGTAGGCATATAATGATGTAACTAGGTGAAGTGAAGTGAGCGGGCTGAAGAGTTCCTCGACCTGATTAGATTGTGGCGTATTTCGGCAAATTGACAGTAATGTAAATGAGATTAATATGCAAAAATCAGCGTAATTGCTATATTTTTGGCACTGTACTCAGATCTCCAAATTCCGGTGCTGGCATGCGGCCTATCATGGGCCATTCTTTTTTGCAAAGTAATGTGATATATTCGGCTAATGTTGCAATGATCTTAATGTTAATATGCATATTAATTGTAACTCTGAAACGGTACATCAGATAGTGTAGCGAAGGAATTTTGCTACATGAGACTACTAAGCCTTAGGGGAGGGAGTGGGGGGTTGCGGGGTGTTAGGAGGGGTGGGGTGTTGCGGGGTTTTGGGAGGCGGGGTTGGGTATTGCAGGGTGTTGGGGAGGGGGTGGGGTGTGTGAGGGGGTAGGTGTTGCATGTTTTGGGAGGGGTGTTTGGGGTGTTGGGAAGGTATGGTGTTGGGGGGGGTGGTGGCATATTGCGGCTTTAGTATGCAAATGAGCTAATTAAATATGCAATTTTGCCTGTATCTCTGAACAGTACGTCGTATAGGCAAATTCCTTAGTGCACGAGACTACTATGCATAGGGGAGGGGTGAGGGTGTTGGCGGGGTGTTGTGGATTGTGTTGGCTAGTGCTGGTTTGGAGGGTTTTGGTGTGCGGGTGTTTGGGAGATGTGTTTGGTTTGCAGGGTGTTGGGGAGGGGGTAGGATGTGTTGAATGTTGTTGGGGAGGGGGTAAGGTGTTTGCAGTTGTTGAGTGGGGGGTGTTGGGAGGGGGGTGTAGTTTTACAAGGTTGTTGGGGAGGGGTAGGTTGTTTTGGTGGGTATTGGGATGGGAGTGGGTTTTTGCGTGGTGTTGGGGAAGGGGAGGCGTGGTTTATGGGGAATTGGGGGTGGGTGGGGTGTTGCCGGGGGTTGGGGTGTTGAATGGTGTTAGGAGGGATGGGGTGTTTGCAGAGTGTTGGGGAGGGGGTGGGTGAATGGGGTGGGGGGGGTGTTGGGGGATGGTGTTTGCAGGGTGTTGGGATGGGGTGTTGCAGGGTGTAGGGGGAGGGAGATGCTTGTTGGAATAGTGTTTGTGGGAGGGGGTGGGGTTTTTGGAGGGTGTTTGGGTTTTTGCGGGGTTGGTGGGAGGGGATGGGGTGTTGCGGGGTGTTGGGGAGGGGTGGGGTGGGATGTTTTGCGGGGTGTTGGGGAGGGGTTTGGTGTTGTAGTTGCATTTATTCCATTTTAGTGGATCGCAACATTTCGCGGGGACCTAATTTTTTTAACGCAGCGCGTAAATACGAGTTCGCCTCTTGTTTTATCCATTTTGTTACTGCATGTTTGAAAGTATTTATTAATAATTGCTATCTTTGTGTTAGACTTTTGTTTTCTTTGAGCTTATATCATGGAATTTTAGCTGTACAGTGGTCAAATTAGAAAGGTTCTTAAATGGAAGTTTGGGGAAAGAAAAAAAGGTCAAAGGTCACTTAGGGATCATTTGGGACAGTAAAGATTTGTTCAAGTTTTTTTGCCAACAATGGCATTAAAACCTTTGCCAAATGTTTTTTTCACAGGATTCAGTAATTTTCATGGAACTTGGATGAGGTTATTCCCCAAAATGATTAACAGCATGCTAGCTGGGAAATTAGGCTTTGTGTGCCGATAAGGGGGTTTTTATTCAGCATTACCCCTCATCTTCCCAGGGGGGGGGGGGTGTTACCACCCGCCCTACCGTACTGTGCTCCGGTCGCTAAAACGCTAAAAAAAATCGTAAAAAGCTTATAGGTAATCGTTCTCTCTCATCCTTTCCGGTCATTTTTAGCGAAAAAAATGCTGAAGGTAGTCAACCTTCACCTGGGTTAAGGTATGCCGTCGAAAGTCATAAAGTGTAGGGGGGGGTGGGGGTGTGGCCGAGGACCGGGCAATGATATTTTAGGTGGATTTTTGACAATATTATGCACAGTAATGGCTTCTAAAACTCTTTGTTTATGTAAAACTAGCCGATTGCCATCATTTAGAGCTGAAAACCGCAATGAAAATCCATATTCCTACTTTTTTTAGGCGTCAAAATGGGTATTCGCCTATTTTCTGTGGAAATGCCTATTTTCGCCCGACTCGCGGACTTGATGACGATCATTGTGACGCCATACGAGGTATTTTGGTACTGTATTTTGGGTCTCAATGGAAGAGGAGTACCATAGCTATCCACGGGTATCAAAATCATAAGCATTGGGTGCTTTTATAAAAAATTCTCGAGGGGGGGGGGTAACACCCCCTCCCCCACCCGCTTGGTAAACCGTGTTTTCAAAAAAAGGCTTGGTAAAGACGAGGGGTTAAAGAAAAGTCATATATTTATTGTCCACGATTATAATTGAGTTTTTGTTTATTTTTTTATGTAACATATTGTATAATAAAGGTTAACTTCGGAACTTTACGTTCCCGACCTTGAACATGCAGTGGGGGGGAAGTTATAGGTTTGTTCTCAGCTTTCTAGCAGACTCAGGTCGGCAATGACACCACTAGGTGGTTGCTACCCCTTCACGCCGACGGAGAGGGAGGCGGGATATATGTTGCCCTGCAGAGTGTAGATAAAACCCGGAAAGATGCCAGAGGCTCTGTGGGGATGTCGTTGAAAAGAGTCTGAGGAAACCCCAAGAAAGTAGAACCGAGACCCTACTTATGTGTAATCTTGTATTTAATACAGAACCACCATGCATTGGTGATTGACGTACTTGTCATTGACAGTCAAAACTGAGAGCAACAGTAATAATAAATGAACGGGATTTGAACAAAAGGCGACATTTCATAAAATGAACTGACCATTGAAGCAGCAGTATGGCAAAGGGCAGTGCTGCGACGAATAGTGACTCATTTTGGTTATATTAGCCTTTCTCATGGCAGTGTAAGCAGATTTTGGCTCGTAAATGCATTGTTACATGTTTCAAAATCCATTCGTTTTCTAGCCAAGTCCAGACTGTCCCGATCATGATTTGGCTTTGCGGCAGGATTTTTGGTGTCTACATTGTGTGTTAAATGGTCTGACTCGGTAGGCCACTTTAATTTCCAGACTGAAACATTATGGGATATCTTAAATTGCAACATTTCCACACTCGGCTAGGCTGGAGAGAAGAGATAGAGACAGAGATGCATCGAGGAGGGAGAGAAGAGGGAAGGGAGGGGAAAGGGGGGATGTCAACAACTACATGTATCCTTGATGAAGTCTAGATCTAGATGCCTTGGAATTCAATGAGACATGCGAGAAAAAAAATAAAACCAAATAAAACTAGACTGTGCTCGAAGCGAGCACGAATTTTAGCTGGTGACTCTTTTGGACCCATATCTGTGTGCAAACATGATCAAACCTTTGACCTCAAAATGGTGTCGGAAGGATAGATTGTCAAAGTTTCATAATTTTTATCCCATGGATGACCACTAGCCCCAGCTCCATTCATTGACCTCTGCTCTTAAAATGATCGTTCTGTTGTGTTTTCCAGACCAAAAAAGTTACTCATATTTGTATAATTTGACCCATGGATGACTTCTGACCCCGGAATGGCGACCTCCAACATGTTTTGCCACATCAAACGAATCTTTCCTGAAATTTGATCATTATTGTCTGTGTGTAAAACATGGACACCTGGTTCCAATCTGTGAACACCCCATTGTGTGACCCCTACAGGGGAATTTCTAGTGAATCTGTTTGAAAACTCCAATCACATGATAATAGCCTTTATTTAATATAAAAGAAGGAATGCAAGATTACCCCTTTATTAGCATTGTAGTATTTGGGCCCCAAAATCTGTGAGAAGAATAATTTGTGAGATTTCGAGGGAATGCCCCTTTATATTGGTAATTGTGGCATTGGGCCAAATCCCTGTGAACAGCCCACTAGCATCCCCTACCAGGGATCCTGTGAAAAAAATCATGATATAGCCTTTTAAGTTGCAGGAGAAAGAGGAATTCATAGATTTTTCAAGGAATACCACTTAATGATAATTGTGACATTGGGCCAATCTGTGAACCAACATTGATGAGCCCCTACCAAGGACCCTGTGAGCAAAATCTTGTGATGATAGGCTTTAATTTGCGAGAGGATGGATTCAAGATTTTCAAGGAATGCCCATTTAATTAATAATGTGGCATTGATCATAATCTTGTTGAAAACCCATGCAGCTCTATACCAGGGGATATGTGAACGAATTCGTGATGATAACCTTTAATTGCGGGAGAGAAGGCATATAGATTTTCAAGGAATGCCCATACTGACATTTAATTGATAAATGTAGCATTTGGGCCTATCTGTGAACACCCTAGGCGCATGGGGGGTGGATTCTTGTGAGCGAAATCTGGTAATGATAGTATTTGATTTGTATGAGAGAAGGAATTAATCATTTTCAGAATGGCCCCTTTAATTGGCATACATGACCATTGATCCAAACCAGTTGACACCTAGATGCGGGCATGGGTCATGGTTCTTTGACCACATTGGGTGAAATCGGCCCATGCGTTAGCACTAGATAGAGCATGTAGCATTTAAGGAGTCGACCGGGGGGCACTCCTATTTCACTCAAGGACCCCATTGTTAGGAACAACTAGCAAATTTGTCACCCACAAAACCCTATTTATGGTCAATTGGCTCTCACCCAAAGACCACTATGTTGTATGCGCCACTAGCTGTTCACTGATTTACCCTGAGTTCGAAAGTCCAGCCTTTACACCTGGTTCCACTTCATGTGAGTGCCCCTCGGAAAAGGAAGCTGTTTGCCAGAAGAAAGAAAGAAGAAGAACTTAGAACACCAAATGTTAGCGGCGATACCAGCTAATAAGAACAATTGAATATTATATTTTTATGAAATAAAGCTCCGGTATATTTGGGGGTATGACACTTACTAAAGCCACAGGACCATGTGGTTGGGCCTATATGCGGCAGGCAGATCTAGGAATTCTCAGTGGGTACATTTTAAAAGTCAGGCTGCATACTGTGCCAATGCAAAACTTAGGGGGCATGCCGGGGAACCTCCTAATAATTTCACTGCCTGTGCATTGCATATAACAGGCTTCGAACAGAAGTAATATGTTGCAGACTAATCATGGTGAATATTGATGGAATGCATGTAGGTGGGGAAGGGGGTATGGTATCAAAAAATATTGTGGGGGATGCCCTCCCAAATATTCGGGCCCGAAGTCCTGACGTTACCTCTGAGAGCATGAGAGAGAGGGGCTAGGGATATTTGCAAATAGTTTTCATCTGTATCACCACCCAGTCACAGTGTTCAGACAGTTAATTCCACTTTACTAGATAGGTATGCATCCAATGATAAGGCCAGATTGTCACTAGTATCAGTTCAGTTTCTTGTAACATTTGTTGCAGGGTTTGTGAACCATGCCCTTGAGGTATCGGGATATGCAGAATCCAAGGTTCAATGAGAGATGTGAAATGCTGTGTAGTGCTGTGTTTAACACTTCTCAAGATATGTGCCCTATACATTTAGGATGCAGTAAAAGTGTTGACATGTGGCGGTGTTGTGAAAGATGGCTTAATTTAGAAGCTGCATAGTTGTTTGATATTCATATGGTGAGATTTATATGTACCCCAAAACACCAATCATCAGAGAATAAGGTATTATTGTTAGACTAAAACATTCAGTAAATGAGAAGATAAATTTAGAGAAATATTTAATGTGAATAGAATTTAAAATAATAAGAATTAATAATTAATACAGTCTTAATATGAAGAGTGTCCCTTGCAAAAAAAAAAAATGGGACATTTTGCAAACATTTGAAACCACCAAATTTTGGTGCATGTGGTCTTTAAATTGATGCCCTACTTTTAATATTTGCTGAGTTAAACTCTTGAATTATCATCAGAAGTAGCACATATGTTCTCATATTTCTTTCTGATTGACTAGTTATTTACAGGGATATCTCAATTTAGGAAAATGAATATATACAAATATTAACTAATTATGTTTAATATACGCTCAAAAAAATCCCCAGTGTAGTGTAGTGCCACATCTTAAAGAAACAAAGGACATTGCCAGAAAAGGCCTCCTTAATTTTTTTAACCCTGGTTTTTGCATATCAGTCAGTGTATTAATCCACTGAAGTGAAATAAGCCCAAAATATGCCTCTTTATGTAATTAATAGATGATTTAGGATTTTTCGTCGTGCACGACAGAAATTAAAGCATGGTTTACTCTGAGGACAATTAGGATAGCAGGCATGGTCAAAAAAGTTTGAAGTTGTTTTTTTTGGTACTGTTTTGCCATACTTGGTATAGGTGGTCTATAAGTTTACCCATGAAATTTGTACTCAAAAAATTATCCTTCCTGTCACTTTAAAGAGAAAAATAAAGATATTTGAATTATAACCCCCAGTCTGGAAAATAGCCTTTAGAATTATTTCTAGAATGCACATTTTACAGAAGTGGCAAATAAGCCCCAAAATGGTCCAGACACAGGCCTATTATTGAGGTGAAAATCCATAAAGGGTTACTGTTGTATGAAGTAACTCTAGGTTACGCCCATTACCCTACAATGTAAAAATATTGTGATTGGTAAATTACAGAGTGCATTTGAACATAGGGGAAAATCTATGAATGCCATCATACATTATGGTATAAGCAAGGCAGGGACTTTTTGGATCGAATGCATGCATGTGTTTAATTTGCATGCAGTGTGCAATAGATTTGCAAGGAGCCCTGACAGTTGACTCTGAGTAAGATCTGTGACTCCTGAAACAGATAGAGTAAAATATGGAATTTTAAAGGTTGATAACCCAATTGACAGCCTTGCCCGCCCCCCCCCCCCCCCACACACATACACACACACACACTTGGCCTCATCAAAATTGAGATATTGGTTACAGAAAAGAGCTCACACAATCTGCTGGCATTTGGGATTCCAAACAGTAATCTGGGGTCTCCAGATCACAGGGGAATACTATGGCCACCTACTCAGGGAAGCAATTCCCAAGTTGTCCCGAAGACATGCGTTAACAACTGTCAATCTGGATCAAAAACAAAAAAATGGCCCAATTTACATTAATTTGGCCCAAATTTCGACAAAAGTTGGCCACAATCCCTCCAAATACAAAGATCATTTCATTTTGTCCGCTTATTTCGAGCCGGGGACCAACATGACCGATATTTTGAGCCAGGGAAGTTGCGCCACTGCCAGATTAGAGTCAGGAGTGAGTTGTAATGCCCAAGTGCGTGCCATGCATTATGAATGTACCCTATGATGCAGTATGAATTACCCATGCAAATATGCCATTTTGATTGAGATAAGTGACTGGCATAGCGGCTTCAGAATTCAAACATTTTAAAAGCATTTAAAAAAAGAAAAAACCTAAAAAATTAAAAAAAAAAAATTGTAGTGCATTTACTTAGTAGAAAAGTCAAATTGAATTTTCTATTTTATCATATATTTTTTAAATCAAACTGAGAATAAGCATAAATTAATTCAAAGTAATAGCGCGTTACACTGATAGTAATTGGTGAATTCCCAGTCAGACAAAATTATTAGTGATAGACGGAAATGCACAGTCACGGATCACTCCTTTTATGGTTGAACATTAAGTCAATTACCGTACTGACCGGGTTAGTCCCATGCTCGATTCTAACTCCCACCCCCTAGTTTTGAAAGCCTTGCCCCCTAGCCGCCCCTCCTCTTCTCCTCCCCCCCCTCCGTTTTTGCTGGCCTCCCTCGCTTCCCTGCCATTTTGTTTCCACTTCCTTGCTGTTTTGGTAGTCTCTTTCCGTGCTTTTTTCTTTCCCCCCCATTCCTTAGGGTATGTTCCCCGCCTTTGTTTGATCCCCTCCTCCTTTGCCCCCTGCAGCTCTCTGGCCTAGTTTAGCTCTGAAAGGCTTGAAATGGTATAGTGTGTGTTTCATGTTAGGTTGGAGATCCCATTAGAATCCCACCCCCTAAATTCAAGCTGATTTTCAGGTTAAAAAAAAGGTGGGACTATACTAGGGTCAGTACAGTACTTGATTTTTACTGCTACGACGAAACCATTTTAATTCAATTGATGACTAATTTAATTCACTTAAAACTAAGTTAAAGACACTATCAGTGATTTGCCTAATCAGCCAAATCGAAAAAAATCATTCAAAAATCAGATTTTGCATTTAACAATTACCGGTATCCTCACATACCCTGCAAATGATAGACCAGAAGCAACCTAAAAGGACTGATCGGGACTTGTAGTCTGATTGTCCGACGGACACTTACTACCAAGTAATTTGAATGGAGAATCGTATCTTGGAAACCTGCTGCGTTTCTCCTTTTCTGTCAATTCTATAGTGGGAAAAGATAACTATGAAAATTCTACAGACTTATCCTACACTTTGAAGCTATTATTCCTGCAAATTTCAAATATTTTTTCAAATCACTGATGTGTCTTTAAATAAATGCTGTAATTTATATAGCACCTTTCCAGTATTTGACCCAAAATTTTACATTTATTCCGCTGCCACATCAGAAGCACTTTGTTTCTTTTGTTTAATAAAATTGTACCTTTCTGAAGTCGTATCAATTACGATTACACATGTTTAACTTAGAAAAAAGCAAAATTGATGATGACGACCTAATCAAATTCAGGTGACTTTTGGCTCAGTGTACTTGCAACATTAGGCAAAAAAAAAAGAAGTTTGTCTCTGGACCCCGCGCGCATAGCTTTTAAAATCAAAACTTGTGTGCAGTGCTATGCGCTGCTGCAATTTTTGTGGGCCGCCAGCTATAGCTGGCAGAACCACTTAGCAATCCGTTGTGCGTGTGTATGTATGTGTGTTTGTGTGTGTCAAAAATTGTTGTTTTTTTTTAAATTGACCTCAATTGAAAACTTTAACTTCAATTGGAACCAAACTTCTGTCATAGGTGCACAATGGGATCCCTCATATGTTGATGAGGTCAAAGGTCATGTTGAAAGGTCAAAGGTCATGTGAGGTCAAGTTGAAAAATGGGCTAAAAATGTAAAATTGATCTAAATTGAAAACTTGAAGTTCAATTGGAACCAAACTTTTGTCATAGGTGCACCATGCGATACCTCATATGTTGATGAGATCAAAGGTCACGTGCCAGGGTCAAAGGTCATGGGGCGGCCCACAGCTTATATTCTTTGAATATAGCGAGCGCGAAAGCCGAGAACCGCAAAATTCTAGTTTAAATTGTTTTTTCCCTTCTCTTTTCTTCTGAACCGCATCGGGCCCGGTCTGATTGATGACATCGTAAACTATTGGCGGCGCACTACAGCACACACGAGCTGTCTCTACACAGCCCGTGGACAAGCAGCGTGTGATTTCGAAAAGGAAAACGAAAACACAGTATTTTTTATCTTGGTTTTTGAATTTCTTAAAAAATATCATGATTGTACGAGTGCGAATCACAAAGATTCAGAATATGGCCACGTCTCTCCTTAATGGAAGCAGCGGCAATTATTTTTTCCAGGCAATCGAGCCCTTTTATCTTCAATGCAGACCTGTTCTCACCAGGTGTGGGATGAGTATGGGAGACCTGGTTGGCACACCCGGATTGTGATTCAAAATTTTGGTACAGAGGCAGCAGAGCATGCAAAAAAAAAACCATCGCATAGAACATAGCCTTTTTCTAAAAAAAAAAAAAAAGAGCGTGGCACTTTGCTTTTTTGTCAAAAGGTCCAGAGACAAACTTCTTTTTGTTTTGCCTTAGACACCCCCCCTTTCTGAAATTTGTATCTACCCCTGATAAATGAAGTTAACCTTAGGTGGTGTGGAATACAGAAGGTGACAACACTGACAAGTGTTGAGAATGTAGCGAATTACCCCATCACTTGAGAGAATGGGGCAGATGTTGTAAATGAGCTTGAGTTACAGTGATAAAGAAATTATGCAGATTATTTTTGATTTAAATTGTTTTATCAATGAACAAATGGTTCTTATCTCTGTAATGAAATGTTCAATTTTAATGGGGTTTATTGAACTATGGATTTTAAATTGGACTAAAAGTGATGGGAAATCAAATATGGCCAATGTGCGTGACTCGGACCTTAGATGCCGTGTGGGATGTATGTATGTGTAAGCAAATGCGAACAAAAGAATTTCACATTCCAAACACAAGTACACATCTCACACAGGGTATCTAAACCCGTCTATTCTGTTTTTAGCGAGCATTTATGTGTGTTTGCGTGCATGTATGTGCATGCATACGTGTGTGTGTGTGTGTGTGTGCATGTGAATTGTGTAATAATGCAAATGAACAGAATTTAGCTGAATTCTTTCCTAATAACTTTAGTTTATTCTGAAATTGATTATTAAAATCAGGATCAGGAACAAAAGGGAACAAACCAGGTACGAAAGTGAACCTACTTTTATTCCTTCATATTTCCTAAACATTTCATTTATGTTAGCAATGACTTGTGGGCATATAATTCAAAGATTGCATCCTTCAACCATTTCAAATTTTCGAAACATACGGAACACATTTAGGCAACTAGGCAAGTCCTTTAATTGTGAATTATTTAGAGATTGTCGAGGTCTTGTACAAGCAATATGTATTACTCATGTGAGATATTGATAACCCCCGTCTGTTGCAGAGATAGCTTTTTATTGGCCGCCATATTACAACAAGATCAATGTTGCGGCTGTAAAAACAATCCACTTTTTTTTCTCCTTTTTTCTGTTTTACGAAATTTGACAGCTAATGCTTTACTGTAAGCAAGCCTGAATATTCCTTCTACATGTGATATGATCGTATCAGAGTGAATGTGATCAATTCGAGTGTCACTATGGTGGGGGTTGCGGCATTATAATCATGCCTTAAAACGTCTCCCTCTGATTGGTAGGTGGATTAGACGGGGAGATGCTGGGTTTTGAGAGAGAGAGAAGAGCTGTAAGGGTAGAAACGATGGCATTAGCTACATGGAGCGCCATGGCAAAGGTTATGGTATGCATTTATTGCGATATTTACACACGGACTGTAACATGCCCTGGTATGCTATCCGATGATTGATATAGCATGGGGAAAACACAAGAGCAGTGCATGCTCTCTGCCCGTATTGATTCGGCATGATAAATACTACTTGTGACGTTATTACCGTTCCCATGTCACTTTGGGTTTTAGTCATGGTTAATATTTGCCCTTTTTTGTGGTGATTTTTTCTGTCCCTCTTTCCAACTTCTGATTGAGCTAGTTCAATATCATGTGGTATTTTGTGCAAACGTTATGAATCAACATTTCTCTATGGGACTATTTTTGTTTAAATATATTCTATCTGAACAATGGCTAAAAACCAAGATTAGACAAACAAAGGAAAATCCCCTGTAGTATAAGAATGACAAGGACAAACATTACAAGTTTGGAATTTGTTTTAGGTCCTTTATTCCTATCAGAAAGTAACCATTTTTAAGCAAATTGTTCTTTTCATAAAAATGTGATAGAGCAAGTGAAACCTTCAACAATAAGAGCTTGGTCATGTAAAAAAAATTCAATTTCATTTTAACATGTCCTTTTCTCTTTTCCCTTCCTTCCCTGTCTTAGCTTCTGATATTAATGATTTGGTTCTTTTCTTGCAGTAGTATCTTTTAATTCCTTTCTTTGTAATTCTTTTGTTTTGTTTGCTTTTTTAAAATTTGTCCTGCCCTCTAGTTTTGTTTCTGCTTGGTTTGTCTTCTTTTGCATGTTTTTTCTGCATGTTGTTTTTTCTGCAGCAAATTTATTTGCTTGAAAATGATATTGTGATTTTCAATCAAACTTATTTGTGTGTGCCACTGAACATCATGCTGGGATTAAAACATTAGATTAAATATTGCATTTCTCTACTTAGGCCATTTTTGTGGATCATGAAACTTTATTGGTAGATGACCACATTGAGGTTGACATTTGAGTTAAATAGAAAATGACCTTTGACCTCATTTCTCGGTTACACAGTCAATTTTACAATCAAATTTGTGCACACAATCTCCGAATCAATGCCAGGATCATGAAACTTCTTTGGTAGATGATCCCCATAGAGGTGTATATTAAGTTCAATGAAAAATGACCTTTGACCTCATTTCTAGGTCACAAGATGAATTTTACAATCAGATTCTTGCGCACGATCTCAAGAACCACTAATGTCGGGATCATGAAACTTTTGTGGTAGATGACCCCCAAAGAGGTGTATATTAAGTTCTATAGAGAATGACCTCTGACCTCATTTCTAGGTCATGGGGTAATTTTGAAATTGCTCCCGGGTGAGAGATTAGGTGCGAGCTGTACAAATTTAAACTCAGAGCAACTTACTCACATACAGGCCGATAAGGGTTAATGTTATTGCAAGGATGTATAAAAGGCTTAGCTAAGCCGAGCCTGTACTCTTAGAATGGTTATCTTGACTTGAAGGATGGTACTATAAAACAGTCGTAACATACTGTCTTTAATTAATACTTCCATATGTTTACTATCTAGTATAAAAAAGCTCAGCATAACAGCCATATGAAATTTATCATATGGAGAGTAGTAGTATAATATTTAATTATCAGCACTGAGGTTGTGGACGGAAGTGGAATTCAGAATTTGCAGTGCAGTGAAATGGCATAGTTGTTTTAATTCTGAGTACTTATATGATTATATTTTGCAGGTGGCCTTTTACTGGGAAAGGGATTGATGACACCATAGCAGCCATGTATTGAATGCAAGGTAGGGCAATTCATTGTATTTAAGGGTAAGTCTTAAAATAGGTCAAGAAGGAAAGCTGCTGTAGTTATTCAACCCAGCCCTGTTGCAAAGCAGGGCAATAAGCCTGGACAAATAGACTTGGTGCTGACGATGTGTCACACCAATACAACAGTGCACTTCAGTGGCATAGCCAGGATTTTTTTGGGGGGGTGGGCACGGACTTGTAAATGTAGCAACACATGCAATTTACCAACACCCAAAAGAAAATTTGACCCAATTTTTTTAACATTGGCTAAAAAAACTGGTGCATCTTGGTACAGACATGAATAGCACACGTTTAACATGTTTTGTTTGATGTATTGTCAATCATGCATGCAACACACCCTCATAAAAGACTATTAGGCTAAATATACCCACGGACCGTTTATTGTACCAACGGAACATGAGTGTGGCATGGGGGGAACAGGCCCCCCTGTGATTTAGAAATTGTAGCTTGATGAGGTCATGTGACCCAATACAGAGCCCATTTCTAGTGCATAAAAACCCAGGTTGGTATTCTCTAAGGAGTCTAACTTTAGACCTGGGTTTAAACCAGTGTTAGTCCTACATCAATGCACCCCTTTTCTCAAAATGTGGTGTAATCGGGTGAGAAAATAGCTAAAGAATCAGCCAGTATGCAAATCCATGAGGAATTTTCTCACTCGTTTACGTCATAGTATGTTGAAAGAAAAAGGTCCACTCGTGAAGGACTAGGTCTGGTTTTAAACCTGGTTTAAAATTAGACTCCTTTTGATAATATAGTCCCAGACTTTCATGCTCTTTTTAGCACAGAAAATGTCAGTTCTTGAAGGGATTTATAACATGACCTTGAAGATTTAAAAATTTTCTTTAGGCGACGAAAAAAGAAAACCCTGTTTTACTGGCCGAGCGGACCTTTCGAGTAGAGTTGGTCGGTCGGCGATTTTTTCTTTTTTTCTTTTTTTTTTTCTTTTCTGGAGATCAAAATTGGCCTAAAATAGCCCCAAAATCTGAAAAATCAAGCGAAAAATAAAAAAAATTTAAAAAACAAATTTTCTAAAAATAAATTCCAAAATTTAAATTTGGGCTAAAAACAGGCTGATTTTACATGATTTTTGGAAAAACTAAAAAAAAAAATTCTGCAAAACTGAAAAGTCGGGGTCGGTCCGGGCCGTAAACAGTGTTTTTTATTCGTCGCCTTATCCCAAGGCAGTGGCGTAAGAACCATTTATTATTACTTTTCCTGATCTCATTTGGGGAGGAGGAGGGAAAAGATTTGCAAAACAGATACAGTACCCTCTGTAGATTTGCCTCTTCACTTTTATTACACGTTTGCCATCATGATTTTGCTGGTAGTTGCAGTTATTATTGTCGTCACTGTTTTTGTAAGTCATTTTGTGTCTGAAAAAATAGAGTAAACAAACAATATCTAAAAATAGATTGCATGTGAAAAGCCAATAATGAAACATATGTAAAAAAAAAAAAAAAAAAAATTTTCTCACTTGTTACAGTCATAGTATGTTGAAAGAAAAAGGTCCACTCGTGAAGGATTAGCCCTGGCTTACACCTGGGTCTAAAATTAGACTCCTTTTGATAATATAGTCCCAGACTTCATGCTCTTTTTAGCACAGAAAATGTCAGTTCTTGAAGGGATTTATAACATGACCTTGAAAGATTTTAAAAATTTTCTTTAGGCGACGAAAAAAGGAAAACCCTGTTCTACAGGGCGATGCGGACCGTTCGAAAGGGGTAGGGTCGGTCTTCGGTGCGGGCGAATTTTTTCTTTTTTTCTTTTTTTTTTCTTTTCTGGAGATCAAAATTGGCCTAAAATAGCCCCAAAATCTGAAAAAATCAAGAGAAAAATAAAAAAAATTTAAAAAACAAATTTTCTTCTAAAATAATATTGCCAAAATTGATAAATTTGGGCTAAAAACAGGCTGATTTTACATGATTTTTGGAAAAACTAAAAAAAAAAAATTCTGCAAAACTGAAAAAGCGGGGTCGGTCGGGGCCCGTAAAACAGGTTTTTACTTTTCGTCGCTTATCCCAAGGCAGTGGCGTAAGAACCATTTATTATTACTTTTCCTGATCTCATTTGGGGAGGAGGAGGAAAAGATTTGCAAAACAGATACAGTACCCTCTGTAGATTTGCCTCTTCACTTTTATTTACACGTTTGCCATAATGATTTTGCTGGTAGTTGCAGTTATTATTGTCGTCACTGTTTTTGTAAGTCATTTTGTGTCTGAAAAAATAGAGTAAACAAACAATATCTAAAAATAGATTGCATGTGAAAAGCCAATAATGAAACATATGTAGATAAACGATGTTCCAACAAATTACATGTGGTTTGGTTTGATATATTTAATATCAAACTTCCTGCCACATGATCAAATTAACAAAAAAAAGGCATTGTCTGATTATTGTGTGTGTTTTCTGGCTAAATAGTCTTTTGAAGAAAGAGAGATATGCTTCTTAAAGGGGGATGGCCCAATTTAAGTATATGAAGGTTTCATCTTCATAGAATGAACTTCACCTAAAAATACCATCTGTAAAGTTTTGTGCCGATATTTCAATCCGTTTTGATGCGAGGGCTAAAAAATATGATTTTGTAAGCCCCGTAGAGTACTCTGTAAAATTAATATTGGTTGACCAAAATGGGGCACGTTTTCGTTTATAACCAAACATCTTTTAGCCCTAAGATTTCACAGGGTAAATGAGAAAAATAGTAGCTTTTCTTCTGATACCAAAATTTTGACCTCTTCCGTTAAAATCTGAGGTCCCTGGGGACGAGGCTATTAGTGATCGGACCATGGACCTTTAATGATTCATTACTGGTATTCAACTCAAAAGAATATTCTGCGCAATCATGTCAGTTACAATAGATCATAGATCCTAAATGAATATCATATGGTGTAGTATGTGTGTATGTGTCATTAAAATGTTAAGTTTTTTATGGAGCGGCCCACAGCTTATATTCTGTGAATATAGCAAGCACGAAAGCCAAGAACCACAAAATTCTAGTCATCTATACATCATTTAGTGCCAGTAATTTCTTTCCTCATAATTGTTATGGTTTCTATGGACACTAGAAAGTGTTGAAATAGTAAATGCTCTCCAGGTGAGACGATGGGAACGGAGATCTGCAGGGAACGTGTGAAAAAGAGAATTACTTTGTAAATAACACCGTCATTGTGAGCCAATGCATTGTATATTAAGCAGACAATAGATGCTGCAAAAATAAATGCCAGCTAATGGTATAACTTTTATTGATGTGTCATTACCGTCGACATGTCAGTTGTGGCTGATACATTTTAGTTCTTGTCCCCACTGTACTTTGACATTCAAGGCCAATAAAGCAAAGACAATATCCTTTACAAAAACTGTTTGCAGTAAATTTTTGTAATGGAGATTAATTGATTTGTACATCAGCAGAATTGCTTTCTCTGCATTTTGTTTATTGCTGTTAGTGGGTTTATTAACAATTATTTTTGACTGGAGTGAATATGTAGTAGAGCTAGATTATTGCTATTCAAAGGTATCCTTTAGGCCAGAAAGAAAAAACAATGTGTTTGTCTGCCACAGAAATATTGCATATCAACGGTTTAGGACAAGAAGGCCCCATCTGCAAAGCTGCCATTTTGTCAGTTGTGTTCTTATTAAGTGCTATACCTGCCAATCTAACACCTGGCAGCCTTGCAGATGGGGCCTTTTTGCCCTAAACCCTTGATATGTTACTCTCCATGTAATCATTTCAATGGGGGTGGGGTGGTTTTCACCTTTTGCCAATTTTTGGCCCCACAACATGTGCTGTAGAGCATTCTTTTATTTGTCTTGATGGATAGTTTTTGTCATCTATCAGGGCAGTCTGGTTCTGGTTCTGGTATATGTACTACCCAACACCCCTAAAAGGGTCAAAACTGGTAGGGATGGTGCTCTTTCACTGTTGATGACTGGTTTGATTTCTTTAGTTCTTGGCTGTATGTAGTTGAGATGTGTTTCTTAGATTCCGTTTGAAATTTTCTGTTTATCTTCTATGACGGTGATGTGATTTGGTAGTAAGTTCCAGTCTACCAATTTCCTTGGTATAAATGAGTACTTAAAGCGACACTGACACATTTTCACAAAATATTAAATATCTTCTATTTGCTCTCAAGTGATAGTCTAGGCCATTGGAAGAACAGAGATATATTTTACACATAAAAATAACATACCCCGAAGCAGATAGGGACATTGATATGAGATAAAGACTCCGGTAATTTGTAGGCCAACTTTTAAGTTTTCCATAACTTTAATCAACAAATGTGTAGATTACCTTAATATTTTTGACTCGTACTCACTGATATTAAAACCCAAAACGTTATAGACCGATCAAACAGTGTGCATAGCATGGGAAACATGCATACGGCGTGCGTGTTCTTGTGTTAAACGCCATTTTCGTCGTCTGCTGAATGTACGTTGCCGGCGACGTTACATTATAAAATCGTTCTGTTTACCCATAGGAAGCTGATTTGATCTTAATCATTTCGGGTGAGGGCTTTGTATATAGCCTAAAAGCCTTACAACCATGAAAAAATATCGATTTTGAAACTCCTTGAGGGCGCACTATTTTTCAAATGTGCCAGTGTCTCTTTGAGACAGTTTTTATTTGTTGTGAATTGTGTAAACTGACTATTTCGAGAAGATCGTGTAACCGGGCGCAAGATCTTTTGTAATGGTAATGGCAACGTGACCCAAGTGTGCTTCATGAAAGATGTTTATTCTTGTCACTTTTGTCTGAGTTCTAAAGTATCCCATCCAAGTTCTTCCTTCATTGCTGTCACACTGCTGTACATAATCCCCCATGACTAAGCGGCACGTCTGTTTTGTACCCCTTCCAACTGGATGGTCAGATTGGATAGTCAGAAGATATTTTGTATATCCACTCTACCATCTAAACCAAATGGCCAATGGACTTCAAACTTGGTAGGGTGACAGCATGAGGAGGTTTGGTGCTGTATACTTCTCATATAGCATATGAATATTAATGGGCTCATTTACATAAAATGTGACTAATCTACTCTTTCACGTCAGCCCAGTCAATCAACTTGGAGGGTGACATATAGCATAGTGATTCACCTGCAGATACTTAATGCTCCTAATTAAAAACCTACTATGGCACATCTTAATTATGCCCCCCATAGTTCTTGTTTAATCACTATACTAAATCTATTAAATAAAGCACAAACAACTTAAAGGTGGGTGACCGGAATATGGTCCGATTTTTTGTATGGTGTTTTCCTACCTCTCATAGAAGCAATTCACTAAAATTAAATATTTTGAGTAAAATTAGTCCAGCTGTTTGGATTGAAGAAGCAAAAATGTGTACCACATAGGACAGTGTGTGTGAGCTACTTTGGTCAACCACAATTCGGGATGTTCATAACATAAACAGAGTAATTTCCCAGGCCTTAAATTTTACTGGATTATGATAAAAATAGGAACCTTAATTCTGATGATACCAAAAGCTCAATTTTGATAGGTATGGGAACAGGATTGTCGATTGGTTCACACACCTTTAATGAAATTGTTCCTTCATCCTCTGCATGCATTTGCATGCTAACACACACACACATACACAAACTCCCACTTCTCTCATTTCCATCACTGCAATGTCACACTAGGGATGTTAGCACTTATTTTAGTATGAAACAGTGGAGGACACCTATACCTACACCTTAATACCAAATTAGCACATTTTTGGGAAAATAATTGGGGTTATATACACCTCTGGTTTGTAAGTTGAGTTACAAAAATACCTCGGGACAAGAGTAATACAGGAGGGGGAAACGGAATGGGGTTAAAGAAATCGACTCAACCCATTGTAATCATGGTAATGGCATGAAGCAATGTTAATGTAGGTCATTGTAGTGAGAACCTCCTACAGTGCCGTGGCTGAAAGCCCCTAATTGGATTGAATGTTTAGAAGCCATTAGGACATCCAGCTTGTTCTTACTAACCATCCCTCACATACTTCATCATACTTTGCTAATACATGAAATAGTTATCATCATGAAGGCCTTAATGAGTCTGTTCTTGTCTGAGGCTCTGCCTCACAAATGGGTTATTAATTAATTGGCCCTACACACAAGTGGTGCCTCTACTCCTTAGTGCCGCTAATGACAGGGCGAGTGAGTGTGAAAGGCACACTGTTAAACCGTTGCTCACTTTGATCTATTCAAAAATCAATGAGAGTCTGTCAGCCTGATTGATCCCTGTGTTCAAGTCATCCTTTTTGCCTTTTCTTTTTTTTTTTTTTTGACTGGAAGTGGAGTGCCGGTTGAAATCTTCATTCTTAATTTTACGGTTGATGGCTCGTCCTCGGTGATATGATACGGATTGTATTGTTAGCCTGTGCATTTTCCGTAAATATTTTGTATGCGTCATTGTTTGATTATATTCCATTGTGCTTTTGTTTGGATTCTTTCTTTTACCCTCAATTTTGTTTTGAATAAGGGTTAATGATCTATTTCATGGTACTGTGCATTATTTTGTAATTAACCTTTTTCAGTGCAAAAAAATATTCTGCAACAAGTCAATGCCAAAGTGATACATTTTCTAAATGGCACGGATTCATGACAATAGTTTTACTGGTAAAGAAAAGTAAGAATGGGAAACGAACAAAAAAAGAAGTGAATGATTAGGTGCCATGAGAAGACGACCTCGGATGGTTTGGTGTATAATTCTTGTGAAATGCGTGCAGGCTAGAGCCTGATGCTGTATTCGCAATGCAAAAATTGAGAGTATTTATCTTGCGCATGCTGGGAATGCCATGTGTAAATGCTAAGCTGATACTATTGCATAGACTCGATGAAGCGGCTGGAGCAAATTGGCATTTAGTAAATGTGGATTCAGTAGAAACAAGAATATAACATTTAAAAGCAGTGGTCCGTGGTTTCTTTGGAAATGCGACTGACCAAATCTTTTTTTAATTTGGTTTGTAAAGAGATATGGGACATTTCCAGAAAAAAATGCATTGCCAATTTCTTTCCCAGAACTATTTTTCCCCAGATATTTAGAATGTGTACCAAAGTGTTATATCACACCTGAAGTGAAGAAGCTGAAAACACCACCTTTATGTAATAAAGAAATGAATTAGTATTTTCTGTCATGCACGACAGCAAATACTAATTCATGCATGATAGAAAATCCAAGGATGCTTCTCTATAGGGCCGGTTAGGACAGCAAACAAGCTCAAAACTCGTACTTGTTTATCTAAAACTTGTTTGCATTCACATGACTGACTAATAAATTCAATAATAAATAGGCCTATTTGTTGTCACTCTGCAAATAAAACAATTGGCAGTATGTAAATCATAGACCTTGCCTTGCTAATGGGATATTTTAATTAATGAGTTGCTCAGAAAAAGACAATTACAGCTTTCAGCATAATGTTTCACATCTGTGGAGGGATCTAAACTTTGCCTGAACTTTTCAACTCTATCTCAACATGTGTTCATTGAATGCATAAAATGTAGAGTGGTTAAAGACACTATCAGTGATTTGAAAAATATTTGAAATTTGCAGGAATAGCTTCAAAGTGAAGGATAAGTCTGTAGAATTCTCATAAGTTACCTTTTCCACCTGTAGAATGGACAGAAAAGGAAGAAAAAGGCAGTGTTCCATGATACGATTCCCCATTCAATTACGTGTTGTAGTAAGTGTCCGAACGGACAGTAATGACTAAAATTTCCGATTCTGTCCTTATTAGGTTGCTTCTGGTCATATCATTTGCAGGGTATGTTAGGATACCTGTACTTGTTACATACATGCAAAAATCTGATTTTTGATGATTTTTTCGATTTTCTGATTTAGCAAATCACTGATAGTGTCTTTAAATTTGTCAAAAGTAGAGATGATTGCTAAGGACAATGATTGTGAAAGTCGCAACCACTTCCAACCTGTTTTTCTTTTAGTAAATTTTATTGTATGCAGTGACGGTTAGTGTGGGAACAAATACATGAGCAGTTAACAAGTAACCGCATAGTAAATATGCTTTGGTAATCACCTCAGTGGTATGCAGGATTGATGCAACTGTAGTAAAAGAGCTTTATGTTGAGTGGGCGTTGATGTCTTTAGATCTGCAATATTGAATAATTCTGAGCGCTGGTACAAGACAAATATCAGTATTTGCTAAATCCGCAAATCGAAAAAATTCAGCAAAATCAGATTTTAGCAAGTACGTACAAGAAGGTATCCTAACATACCCTGCAAATGATAGACCAGAAGCAACCTAATAAGGACAGAATCAGCGATTTTAGTCATGACTGGTCAGAACGGGACAATTACTACAACACGTAATTGAATGGAGATCTATCTTGGAACACTGCGTTTTCTTCGTTTTCTTTCAATTCTACACTGGAAAAGGTTAATTATGAGAATTCTACAGACTTATCCTTCCCTTTGATAGCATTCCTGCAAATTTCAATTTTTAAATCACTGAAATGGCTTTTATACTTTATGAAAAATTTTATGTTCAAAATAAGAATATTAAAACATTAATGAAGTTTGTTTTGATCAGAAATTAAGAGAGCTGATTGTATAAGAGGTTCTACATCCTTCAAAAATAAGGTCCCCCTTCTCTGTTTGCTACAGACCGTTTATAAGTCAAAGATCGTAAGTTATAAACACTTAAAAATGATAGGAGATCAGATGGTTCACATTTCAAGAAGCATTGTTTGCTTGTTTCAACCATTAATGTAGAGTAAAGATTCACATTATCTTTCAGCTAGTCAGAATCTAATATGTGATAAGCCTGTATGCCTGGGAGGGTGAAGCTGGGGTGTGGTCAAACCTCTCAAATTTCGCAAAAGGGGCAAAAAAGGTTCAATTTTTTTGCTGATTTTTTTTTTTGATGTTTTTTTGGATGAAAAGGTCCAACATTTAGAGACAAAACTTTGACAAGAAAGTCCATTTTTGGGTGATGAGGTGTTCAAAAAGACTAAAAAAATGGATTGGTATGCAGTGGCAGTTAGAATTTTTAAAAAAAACAACTGTGGGACAAATACATGAGCAGTTAACAAGTAACCGCATAGTAAATATGCTTTGGGAATCACTGGTGTTGGGAAAAATAATGCAGGATTAATGCAACTGTACCAAAAGAGCTTAGGTTGGAGAGTGGGCGTTGAGTCTTTGGATCGGCAATATTGAATAATTCTGAGTGCTGGTTAATACTTTTGAAAATTTGATGTTAAAAAATAAGAGAATTAAAGATTTAATACTCAGTTTTGTTTGGATCCTGAATTAAAAAGAGAGCTGTTTGTATAAGAGGTCCTACATCCTTCAAAATAAGCAAAATAAGTCTCCATTCACTGCTTGGAGTAAGGACGTTTATGGTCAAGATCACAAAAGAGGTACACTTTAAGAACACTATCAGTGATCCACCTGAAAGAGTTCAAAATATCTGAAAATTTGCAGGAATAGCTTAAAAGGAGGATATGTCTGTAGGAATTCTCATAATATTTTCCAACGGAAAAAAATAGATGAAAACTAAGAAAACAGCAATATGCAAAGAAGGACTCCTGAATTACGTGTTGTAGTATGTGTCCGTTCGGACAGTTAGGACTAAAATTTCTGATGTTTTTTCCGGATTAGGATCGGCTTGTTTTCATCCTCTCACTGTGCGCATGTTAGGGCACTTATAATGTTACAAACATGCAAAAAAAATTGAATTTGAGGATTTTTTTTTTATTTTCCGCTGTAGAAATCATGATAGTGCCTTATAGATAAGAGATCAAGGTGGTTCACATTTCAAGAAGCATGGGTTGCCTGTTTCAACCATAAAGATAGAGCAATATTTTTTTTCTATATGGGAAAGAAAACATACAAAGACTCCTCACTAGGCTATCCAGCCCCTGCTCTTACATTACTACATAGCAGGCGGTAGAATTTGTAACGAGTCCGCGGAGTCCAAGTGGGCTCTCGCAGTGATATTCTTTGCGCGAGTCCCCCATAGACTCACGCAAATGGAATTCTTGCAGTACAATTTGCAGAGTCCAAAATGTCTGATTTCACCACAATTTGTTTTGGTCAAACAGTGGTCAAATTACTAGAGTTAATAGGAAAGATACAAGAAAGGGGAAATTAATAAGGCAAATGAAAGATATTATTAACTTGCATTCACAATTGCATCAAAAAAGTGCCATCACCTTCATATGTCAGAACAAGTTGGATTAGCAGTGGGTGGTGTCAACTCATGCCCATATTTTCTCAGTCATATGCACTTACCTTGGATTTGATCAAATTCGATCACAGTTTCCATAGCACTCAAACAATGCTCCCACTCGTCATAACAAACTCCAATGTTCTTGCATTGCCTCCCACTGAAATGTAAGAGGTCAGTTTCTCGGACAAGGTAGAGGACAATTACTTAAAAAATGATCCGAAAATAAACGCAAATATGAAATTACCGAAGCTGGCAAGCATTCAAGAGTAAGTAATATAACCTGGGAGTCATACACGTGTGTTGTTTGACGACGGACAGAAGTAAACATTCCCTTGGGATCCGGAATTTCTACCCAATTTTGTGGAAGGTATATTTATTCCTCAGTAGCCAGGCGTTTTAACCAAAATTTGAAAATAATCCACGAAATAGTGGAAATTATTGTTTGTAGCAGATATTTTACACCATTACGCCGTAATATTACATTTTACAAGATGATTAGGTAAAAAAATATTATGATGAAGGCTGGGGGAAATTGGTGCACACCGCCACTAAGGTATCAAAGCAGTAATCGTGCACCTATTCTGAAAAAAAAGAATGTGTGCGGTGGTAAAACGAGCATGATTCAAACCGCATTGCATACCATGATCGTACCGTGATGTCATGTACTAAACACCGCATCGATCATGGTACTAAACTAAAATGATGAATAATTGTGAGCCGAGATCGTCTTTTTCGGAAAATCAAAGCTGTGGGGTTTTTGTAAGTGCAGAAGTTTACTGAGTCATGGGGTGGGAGTGGGGGGATTCATCAAAGGTGCATGACTGTGATGGTTAAGCGCCGAGACTCACGTAAATTACTACAGCGCGAGTCCATTGGGACTCGCGCTGTAGTAATTTACGTGAGTCTCGGCGCGAGTTGACTCGGGACTGCGGGTCGTCGAAATTCTACCCGCATAGCTGTAACCATAATAGTCAATATTCACAATACCTTAGTTCAGTTGTATAGTCTGTGATCAGGCCTGGTATGCAGGGGAGGGGTGAAGCTGGGGTGTGGTCAAACCTCTCAAATTTCACAAAAGGGCGCAAAAAGTTATTTTTTGCTGATTTTTTGTATTGATGGTTTCAACCTTTAGAGTAATTTTGACAGAAAGTCCACTTTTTGGGTGTGTGCGTATTCCAAAGGGACCGTTTGATTATAGGAAGATTAGAACTACCGTCTCCAAAGTTCCACGTTTTTTCGTTAACCGCTAATAGACTGAAAAACTCTCTTGTCATGCTTAAAAATGCATAAAGTGAGATATAGATGGTGTTAGCCGATCACTCAACTTTTCGAGGCAACTTGTGAAAAGAGAAATTTTGTGAGGGAAAAAAACCATAATCAGGTAGATACTAAGATATGAAAACTAGCAGTCTTTTCTTGAATCGCATTGACAAACTTGTGAGAAAGTGTAAGAGGGGACAAAACTACTTTAACCGCATGTGTTACAAACAAGATCTAAAGTGGCATGTGTTGTGTTGTGGTGTAGTCTGTTTGTGTGTAGGCTGTCTCAGATATCCTTTTTGGTCTGCAAGCTGGTATAAGCTGTATCTGATGCAGCTGAGCCTCTAGGTCCAGACACTGTCCATACATCCCAGAGCATGACTGTGAAAGTAGGACAGGAAGTTTTTTAACAGGAAGTTTTAACATAAGATGGTTTTAAGATCCTAGCTGAGATCCTGCCAGTATTTTGCTGGGGCAAAATAGCCTAGCATCGTTAAATTAAAGCATCAGGAAACTGCGGAATTTTGCTTCACGCTATTTTGTGTTTTTGTGTGTGCATGTGGGGTGCAAGTTTGCATGTGTATGGCATGCAGGTGTGTAGGTAATGCCGGCACTTAAATGGACTGTCTTGTACACAATGACCAATTGTTAACTTCTATTATTTGTTTGTGAGGATCCAAGTGTGGAAAATATATGATCCAAAAACATAATGATAAAATTGGATTTTCCCCAATATTAATTGTTCTCCCTATAGTTTAAACTATTGGCGAGACGAGGAAAAAGAAAAATTAAAAAACAAGGGAATGCTTGGGGCTGAATTTTTTACAATAAATTATAATTAAAAACTCAACATTGCACAAGTTTTACTAGACTTTAATTTTTGTAAAGAGTATCACATTTAATTTTTGTGTACCATTTCAAATATTTGGTAGTGATGAATATTTGGTACTATAAAGGTTACACTCTCACAACACTAGCGGTAGTGCAAATATTTTAATAGGTCACATCGGGGAGTTTTCATGTTACAAACATCTCTCTGTGGTTCAACCATTACTTGTCTGAAAGTTTAGAATAAGCTTTTGTAATGTAAGAATTGATTATTTTTGTGTCGCCTGCCTTACGGCAGAATACCCCTAGGGATCACTTTGTCCCTGAGTCTGTTTGGTGATGTCTGTTGTTGTTGTGAAAACAGGTTCAATTTGCTTGTAATATCCGCATATTTGATGGATTTAAACCAACTTCAGTCGTAGATGCAACATTGGTCCCGCATTTTCGATGAGGTCAAAGGTCAATACCAAGGTTCAAAGTCATGTGAGGTCAAGTTGAAGATAGGCTGAAACTGTAAAATTGACTAAATTGAAAAGTTTGAAGTTCAATTGGAACAACTTGAACCATAGGTTCAACATTGGATCCCCATATGTTAATGAGGTCAAAGGTCACATACCAATTTCAAAGGTCATGTGAGGTCAAGTTTGTAATATATGCTGAAAATGTAAAATTGACCTAAATTGAAAGTTTAGTTCAATGGAACCAAACTTTGATCATAGGTGCCCATTGGGTTCCCTCATTGTTATGAGGTCAAGTCACATCCAAGGTCAAAGGTCAAATGAGACCTATCATTACAAACCGGCGACGGGCAGGCGACACATCGTTCCGAGACCGATGTCTTTTTTAATATCAGTTGATAGGATAAGGTGCTTGTTCCGATTTTGTCTATTGTTCTACCTACTACTTGATATGAGAGCCTGCACTTTGTAATACATACGCCCCATCAGTACCCGTGGAAACAAACTTGCGTTTTTTATGTAGAAGCAATAATGCATATTGTAAAGCCCTATTCAATACTGTGCTAATATTGATTTTAACCATTAAAACCGAATTTTTTGTTTATATCTGATAAGGGAAATGGATTTGAGGGCATAAAATGTCAGGATACCTGAGAAAATACGGCCTGTCAACTGAATGTCAAAATTGATACGATTCCGGTAATCCGGGTCCCAGACCACGAAACATGCCCCTTTAATTATTTCTCCATGAAGATTTACAACCAGATTCACAGCATCCATTAACAATTCTCATTCTTCCATAAACAGAATCTTATTTCTGCCTTTCTCAGCTTCTAAAACCAAACCTCTGCATCTGCAGCATGCAATAAGGCCCAAGAACTGAGTAGCATAGGATATTTTGCATTGCCCCCCTGTAAACGGTGTGTGTCTTGTGAATTGTTCCGTTGTGCACTACAGCAGTTTGTGAACTCTGCTGTGGTTTATATCTTGCCATTGGGATATGCATTCTGCCCATATCATGCTTATTATCAGACGTTCGTTGCATTATGGAATTGGTCTAAACTTTTGAAAAGCCAACAATTTGCCGTCAGAAGACGTAAATGTGGCCACTATTTGGGGTCAGGTATGCCTTTTGCATTGTGAGAAAAATTGAACTTCTGTCAACCGTTGTGGATAGAGGGAGTGTGTTTTAGCTATCAATGGATAATGTTATTTGCGAAGTCTTCTACCAGGGCCGAAAGGCTTGTTTTGGTTTTTTGTGAACGAAAAATGTGGAATTTTGGACGTTTTGTGAGGGCAAGTGGTTTCAAGAATGAGTGTTTTGTTTTTCGTCCTCCAACGTGGCCATGTGGAATATTCCCATGTTTCGTAAATAGGGGTTACACTTAGTAACGTGGTGATTGTACTTATTTTGGAAAAAAAGGGCCGTAATAATTTTTTTCACTATGGTAACCTTATCCATAGAATAATGCGATTATTTTTTTTCTTTTATAGTCTATAGGAAAAAAATATTTCATGATGTAGTGTTTGAATAATGTGTTGCTTTTATTCTCGTCAAATCATATCTTCTTGGCTATTAGTGGTCGTGTCCATCTGTCTACCATAAGTAGCTTGTGACCAATGGAGCCCGAATTACACGTTCATAGTATAGTGTGCTCTGTGCGTAGCGGTCTAGGCGCATTATGCATGTTTTATTTTTCCCCCGTTGGTCCAGGTTCGAAATCGGGTCACAAGATTTGATTTTTTTTAATTGGTTGTTTTGCTTGGGAATAGTTTTTTGTCGGTTTTAGAGGGGTAGGCGCGTGGTTTGTTTAGGGGGGGGGGGAGAGGAGGGTTAGTTGGGTGAGTAATTTTTGTCCGTTTGGGAAGTGTGGTGTTATTGTGTTGGTGCGATCCGAAGTGCGGTGTGTCGTATGCATTGGTTCTTTGTCGTGAGAGAGTGGTTAATTTGGTGTTGGGTCTTTAGTTGTCCTTGCTGTTTTTCCTAGTGCTATCGGGTCTTGCGCAGTCGGACTGTTGGTATGGGGTCGGTTTTCGAATCTTGTTGCGGTGGCCGTCGTGCCCGGGCGTTTGTTTTGGGATGTCTGTCTTGGTGTTTCAACAACTAGACCCAGCTTAAGTGAATCACTAAGTTTGGAATAATTAAATGAAACAAATTTCAATGGAAACAACAGAAAATCACACATACCACACACACAAAACACACCGCAATAACCCTACACAGACACAAAATTCAAAAGAATTATTGAATATGAGTTGAAAAAAAGAAAATTCTCAAATACAATAAAAAAAGCAAAGACAAAATCCCACCATAAGAAGTTTCACAAGAAAACCCCTATTCAAGTTAGTCAACATATGCCTTGTCACACGTTCGTGCTAAATCTTCGCTTCCCCCCTTCACTTCCCCTCCCTTTCACTCCCCCCCCGTTTCATCAACACACTTAACTGTCAACCACTAACCCACACATGGCACGCAATGAAAATATATCCATCTACAAGGTACTTAAACTGACAAGGACCGAATAACAATACAAATCTGTAAACATATACCACCGCAAGACACTTGATCACATTTCTTCTCTTTCCATATCCTCGCTATTTATACTCGTCCATACAAGGCCAGTGCGAAAATAATACAATTATACTCCGTAGGGACCAAACGGGCCCCCGTTGGCACACGATGCCCCCGAGTCATATAGAATAATACAAAATAAAAACTACAAAAATGTTGCAAACAACAATTTTAGGTAAACTTGAATTAATGACCCATTAATGAATCACCAAACACTGCAACAAAATTCAAGTTAGAGCTAGGTATCGATATCAGCATATGATGAGCTTTTTCTGCTTTTTGAATTGAAGAACGCAATACATGTTTTTTAGAACACTTAATATTCGGTGAAAATTCTTCCATTATTGTGGGCCCATTGTTCTATCCCTCTTGATGAAAACAATGGTTTTACAATGTCTATCGTAAAACTCATCTGTGCTTTTCGTGTTACGACTGTTTCCATAATTAAAGTACTTAAAAAAAATACATTTGGGAATTGGTGGAAACAAAATTTGTACATTACCCCCCAATATCGAGTTTGGTAGAACATAAAATACTCATCAAAAAAAAAGAAATAATAAAAAAAAACATTATAACTCTAGTTTGAACATAAGAAAAAAATACCAAAAATAACGAAAAGCACGGGGTTTGTTTCAGGAAAGATGTGCGTGGTATTATTAAAAATAACTAATTAAAATCAAAACATTAACTAATAAATCAACAAAATGAAACTTGAGTGTCAATACGAACAACGTTAGTAGTAATTAACAAGTTAAAAAAAAGCAATTAAGAATAATAAAATATCGAATACGAACAAAATTATGAAACAATAAAATAAGCATTTAAATGGGCAAATATAGACAAATATTAAAACTAAAAATTAATTACCTTTTATCAAGGCCGGTTGATTATGTTATTCAATTTGGGTGAGGCCGCCCCTCTCTGGACTCGCTCAGAGGCCTGTCGTAATGCGCGTCCGCTCGCCTCAAAAACGCCTTCGGCGATCGACACACGCCTTCGCGGCGCCGCGCCGTTTGTGGATAAAAATGCGAGGCGTATTTGACAAAGACTAAAAAGTAATCCAAATTATTTAAAGAATCAAACCTGACTATTAAAATAAAAAAAAATGACAAATACATTTAAAAAAAATACGAAGAAAAATGCTTTTTTAAACCATGTCAAGAATAAAAAAATAGAAAATGTGGACATATGACCCAAAATAAAATACACTTTAACAAATATATAAATATAGAAAAGTGGAGAAAATGGTTAAAACAAAATATACAGTTTTATAAAAATAATAAAAAAAAACTTTTTTCTTTCCCATTTTTTTTTTCATTTTTTCATTTGGTGATAATGATAACCTGATTTGGGTGGGGAAGAGGTTGTGTTTGGGTAAGGGGGTGCTTGACAAACACTGTTGTATATGTGGAAACCCTGGCCGTTGAAGTTGAAAATAAACCCGGGGGTAGTTTGGGAAAGGAACTCTGGAGGTTTTAGAATGAAATCTGGTAGAGGTTTCCATGGTAGGCAAATGAGTATTGCCATTTATATTCCGTCACGCGCTTCTAACCCCAATATCATATAGCTCATGACGGAATCAATTGTAACCCAAAAAACCATGGGTAGTTGGTAAATGCCATATAGATAAACGGTGATAGGGTGTGAAGGTAATGTAGAAATTGCCCTGGTGTATGTTGAAAGGAGGAACCTGGGTTAGTTGGAAAGGGCACCTTTGGTAGATGAGGAGGGGGATCTGGATTAGTTCCGGGAAAGACCTCTGTGACATCTGGGAAGGGCTCCCAGTCAGTGGTGAAAGGGGTCTTGGATGGTTCGAAATGAAGAAAAGACCTTGGGACTTTAAGGAAGCTAGTTGAAAGGGGCCCTGGTAATGTTTCAAAGGGCCCTGTGGTCGGCTTATTCAGGCAGGGACCCTAAGGTGGTGACAAAGTTTTACCAACGCGACGGTTACGTCGACTTCTGATAAGGTTTCCGCACGAACCAAACAACCCCAACCTCGAAAACGGCGAAAGCCGAGAACCGCGAAATTCTAGTTATTGAGTTCTGATGGATTTAATTACTCCAGCGAGATAAAATCCTGGATGTGGTGGTGGAACAAAGTATAAAGCATTGAGTTGTGAAGAAATAAAATTGTTTTGTGGCCGGTGTGAACAAATAAACTGATTGGGGTATATATCATTACCAAAGATTTGAATTTTCTGTGTTGGATAGACAAGGCAGTATTTTTTTAATTTTATTTTTATTATTCAGAAAGATAACTTGGGAGGAGCACGTACTAATATTCAGCAAGTAGTGATCTAAGGCGCATGAAAGTCGATTCTGAGTTTTTTCGTTACCCGCCCGCATCGCTTTTTGGCGACTAGAAATACCTGCGTTAAAAATTCAAATATTACCCCCCAAATTCATTATTTTCATAATATCGTCGTTTCCAACGTTTAGCAATTGGGAACATATTTTTTTTGTAAACATATTTTTGATATCATTGCAAGCAAAACTAGACTTTTTTCTGTTCTGCGGCCGCTACATTCGAGAAATTTCCTTCGGGGGCATTTATATTTCCATTTTTCACACATTTTAGGTCAATAATGAATCTGATGAAATGATTACAAATGAAAAGGTCCCTCATCAACAGAAAAAAAGTAACGATAAACCTTCGGATTGACTTTCATGGGCCTAATAGTAAAATACATAAATAACACATTTGACAATCATGTTCCATAAATGTGTTCACACTTTGGCGTCAATTCAAGGGCCTAATTACTTAAACATTAGTTTTAAATCAAAGTGAAAGCAGGGCGTTTTTTCTTTTTAATAAAATTCAAAGCAATTATTCTTCAGAGAGCATGGTAACCCTATGGTTAATGCGGTTTTGTTTTTTTGCTGTAGTTTGTGTTATTTGTTGTTGTTACATTACAATATAGATTGATGACCATTGCGATTGTAGTTGAATATCAGAACGCAGAATAAATAGCAACATACATTTTCAAAATGCCAAAACCGTCATGTTAAAAAGTAAGGAGGGGACTTCAAATGTACCATTTGCTGATATGCACAGATATGAAATAGACATGGGCTCAGAAAAAAATAGCATACCTTATATCGACTCATCTCCGGACACTCCTCCAAATCTTATGTTTTAAATTCAATCTAATTCAACAAAACTGGACAAAATGAGTTGGGCTGAAAGAAATCCTTTTTAGTTTGCCCAAAGCACTTTCTTAATTCGATGCACTCCTTGGGGAAAAAATGTGGGGCGATAAACTCTGCAGGGCAGAAGATGTGTGTAAAAACCAAGATGGGGCCCAGGCAGGTGACTAAGCAATGAGGTCATCTTCTTCTACTTCTTCGTTTAAATGCATAGAACCTTGACGAGACTTGTTTGACTGAAATAATTGTTTTTCAATTATCCGTGAACCAGTCACATTTGGTTTGAGATCAAACCTCAATAATCACTGTTAAACTTGCTGAATATTATGGCTACCATTAAAGCAAAGAACGCATCGGTAGTGTGGGTCCATTTTCCACATTGTTGTTGTTGTTGTGTGCAACAGACTGTACAGATGATATGGGGGTTGTGTCCGTTGTGTTCCCTGGATTTTAACAGCGAGTGTCTGTCCATTGCATTCGATCAACATGTTTATAGCATAAAATAGCAGTTGTTTTACAAATTGGGATTACCAAGAACTAGCGAATAAGACACCAATTCATAAGTTGTACGCTAGGGTATGGTAATTGAGACAAATTTTGATGATAGAAACAAAATTATTATGTATGAAATGTAAGCATACAATTGCCAAAAAATTAAGAGCCCCAAGAGCAATTTACCTATTTTCATCCCATTATTGCTCCTCTGTGTGTTTGCACGCATCTCCAGAAATGCGTACACTCATGGCATTTCCACCCGCATCTAATTTCATGTTTTTGAGAGAGAATCCAAAGTATACATTGCAGAAATAATTCCTATGGTGAGAAACATACTGAGTGTTTATCACGGTGCAATGTAGTGCAAATTTGATAGCAATATCGGAGGACTTTTCTAATTCATTATTCTCATTCATGTAGCAATTTAATGAATCGCCAAATTGCATCTGACTCTTAAGTAATTCTCTAATAACAGTGAAACAAGACAAATTGTTGAGTATGGATAAACAAATTAGAGAAAATGCATGCGCATTCCAATAGCAGGTCCAGGGGGTTGTTACTAAATCCGAGTATTGGCTTGCATTTCCTCTAGTACTTCCAGTCTCAATGTGTTTACTATACGGGTAAGGGCTTGATGCAGGGAAATCCAAGCACGACGACAAGCAAAGAGGGGTTTTTAGCCTCAGCTCAGTCAATTACGTAAAGTCTTCTTTTTTTCTGCAGTCCAGTATTGATCTGTAATAAAATCATGTTTGATGCTCCGTGTTCAGCTCACATGGACGGGCGCGCTAACTCTCTACTCTCTGTCACTGTAGTTTAAGCTCATTGTTATATGCTACAGCAGCAACATGCAGCGGTAGTAGCATACTTTTAAAAGGTGATGTGAAATAACTATGTTGTTTGTTGAGCTGCCAGCATGGCATGGGGCCAGGGTGACCAGTATTTATGCTTGACAATCCACGGTTTTTATTACCCTATCTCTCTTCTTTTTTTCGGGATTGAGATTTTGATTCTTGAACACTCGGTCGAGGTGGTCGTATGGGTTGAGAAGAGTGTAAATAATGGCTGCATTGGTGCGTGAGAGATGCCTGAGCGTGGAAGTGGTTGGTCTGATTAGGAAGACATTTAATATCAGGCGATATTCCAAGCTCAGTTCATTATGCAGTGTTGCTGTGAAAAACACAGCGATAAACCCTGGATGCAAGAGATGGATGGCTAAAGCTTGTTTGGAAAGCTCTAGGGCCGCTGTGTTTACAGTGAAATTGTTTTTCACATACCAATTTAAGAAACAGTCCTATTTACAAACAGCTCTGTGTGTGTATTAATCAGGTATGAAATGGCATTTCTCACTACTTGAGTAAGCAAGCATAAATACCGATTGTGGGTTGCTCAAAAAGGTGGCTATGGTTTTGGGCGCTCGTGCTAAGGCACGAAAATCAAAGCAAGGTAAAAAATTCCACTAGTGGTAATTGTGAATGCCGGAGGCGTAGCACCTGTTTCTATATGCTATTAGAGAGTGTAATTCATTTCAAGACTTGTTTTGCATTTTTTATGTCCAAAAACAAGGGTTTACAGTGTCATTTCGAGTATTTTGAAATACCAATAAGAAATTTTTGTTTTTTTAAAATAGAACATGCATGCAGCGAGGAAAGAATAATTTTGCGGGTTTGATTTCAATCTGGAAACAAGCGTAAACTAGATTATATTCTTTCTTTGGTTATAACCAAGAATGTAGTGAAATTTGTATTGTGTAAACCAGCAATGGCAATATAACACAGTTGTTGCCCCGCGCGGGAGCGCGGGCTATCTTGTGTATAATTTGACAGACATGGAGTTTTTGCTGTATGGAAGGCATGATGACCTTGGTCTAACCAGTTTTTTCATGACCATTGAAAATGATGAACAGTGCTAAAATAACTTAATGGTTGTGATGAACATGACATAAATATTTATGCAAACTCAAGGGAGTTTTTTGTGTAGTACAATGATTATACAGTGTGAGATAGATTTATTTCGGTTTTGTATACAAATATATATGGGATCTGTACAAGGTTCTATTTGTTTAAGTGGGGTCAAATACATGCTAGCCAGTTAAGGCGAACTGCCAACAGTGCCCGGTTAATACTCAGGTACTATAATCATTGCATATTCAGAAAAAAAATGACAATTCTTGGCAGCTTACATCATTTATGAGGTCCACTATTGAGGTACTACATGATCATTCCCTTGAAATCAATAATAAGTTACTTGAATCAACACTCATAACCACTATTTATACGATAATCAGTTTTCAGTATAAGTCGCCTACACAAGCAATTTTTGCTTGGAAAATGTTATTTATCTCTCAATTCTTGACTATTTTTGGATGTATAATTCTGGGCCATTGCGGCGGGGCATACATTGGTGCCCACACCAAATGTTTCTTGTTACTGACTGTGAATGAGTAACTAGGATGTGCACTTCGAGAATTATTATTGTAAGATACTTGAATCCAGAAGGAGTGGAATTGCTACATAGAGCACTGTGTGGGGTCAATTTTGGCTACATTTGCAATTCGCATGGTGGGAAAAGTGGGGAATCGAGAAGCTCCTTCCTATGAAATTTGACCATTTGGAGAAATTATGACTTTTCAGACAAACAAAAAAATACATAAAAAATAGTGAGAACTCTATGGGAAATGTGATTATCTTCCCAGGAAATAGCATTTTTCTTTCCCTGCATAGCTGTTTTAGCATTTTGTACACGGTGAAGCATTTTCCATCAGCAAGCTATAACCCTGCCCTAAGGGACACTGGCACATTTGAAAATAGTGCACCCTCAAGATTTTTCAAAATCGATATTTTTGCATGGTTGTAAGGCTTTTATATACTAGTACAAAAGCCCTCACCCGAAATGACTAAGACCAATGGTAAACAGACGATTTTATAATTTAATGAATTCACAGACGACCAAAATGGCGTTTAACACAAGAACACGGACGCCGTAGGCAAGTTTCCCACGCTATGCACACTGTTTGATCGGTCTATAACCTTTGTGGTTTTAATATCAGGGAGTACTAGTCAAAAATATTCATGTAATATACACATTTGTTGATAAAGTTATGGAAAACTTAAAAGTTGGCCTACAAATTGCCTGGATGTCTTTATCCTCATATCAATGTCCCTATCTGTTTTGGGGTATGTTATTTTTATGTGTAAAATATATCTCTGTTCTTCCAATGGCCTAGACTATCATTTGAGAGCAAATTGAAGAAATTTCATATTTTGTGAAAATGTGCCAGTGCCGCTTTAACTCAAAACCATCAGCTTTCCAGGGCTTAACCTTGCTGTGAGACCCATTTGTGCAAAGCAACAGCCCAGCTTCAGCAAGCTACATGTATAACTTCATTTGATTCTATGGTGCTAGTACCTAAGTGAAGATGGGAATAAATTTAGGGTATATAGGTTTATTATGCAAGCTAATAATATATTGTCAATCAAACTTCTGTATCTGAATGTACATTTTTTTTTCTCTTTTATCTTACAAAATAAAAATTGCCTGTTATGCACGCGCCATTAGATTTCAAAAGACGGCTCAGTCACGAATGGATAGTCTTTGAAAAAACAAGTTGCACCATTTAACACACAAACAAAAACACTCCTGCGAAGTTCCTAATGATGAATTGATAACATTTACACTATTGACTACAAACAAAACCCCCACATTTGTCCCAATGTTACAATAATAAGGCCATACTCAACAACCTTTCATAACATAATGTTAATATTCAGAATATTGAACTCATTATTTTGTACAAAAAATATTACAAGAAGCACATATTTCAAGATGCATGTGACACTAACGAGCAATTTGCATTCAATATATCTAAATTGTCTAGTTGTAATAAGGACGACACATTCGTTTATCCTGCAATTCCAAAGAAACGATATTGCAAAGCAGCTGACCACTTGAGCAGCTAGTGTAAAATCGTAAAGCTAGGATAGGCTACATAAAAAATATTTTATGCACAGTTTTTGCACATCTCGTAAACTCAGCAGGTATTACTTTGCATACTAAAGTACTGGGACAGATCAAATCCATATGTATCTTAACCGGTCCACTGGGTTACTGACCGATGAATACCAGGAAAATTTCACCAAGTTTATTTTTATGTTAAATTTTTGGAAATTATCTTCCCCACCTCCTCAAAAAAAATTGGACTGCATAAAAGTCTAATGATATCCCATATTTGTATCCACTTCAAGCAATATCATTTTGTGTGAAATATCCTTTACGTATTTAAAAAAAAATAACATTTTAAAATACCATATTCGATTTGTCATGGTCCATTGTAACCACATTTTAGTAAGCATTTTCTACGCAGTCTGTGAGCGTATGCATTTCTGTAGCTTAACTTAAAAAATAGAGCACACTAAAATGCCTACTTTTTAGCCATAAAACCAAATTGATTTCACTGAATTTGTTTAGTTACATCCCCAGATACCCAGATTAAGATCACATACCATTCTCACCTTGTTTCTATATTATATTGTACGATAATTCCAAAAATTAAGTGCTGTATTTTTCTCTAATCCAGAGATGGTAACATGAACTGACAAAGGAAAGCACTGAGCAGATTAAGGGCTTCTGTGACCGAGTGTCAAATGAACAGGCATTAGTTTCTACACTCCTGATGTGTTAATTAATATGTACAATGATTCTCACATTTAAAGGTACACTCTCTGATTATCAGCTTTGGCGTCCACCATAACACTCTCCACATCAATGTGGAGATTATTGTGCTGTGTCATTTAGTTGAAAACTAAATGATATGGTTGGATCTGTTTAATTAGGCAAAAAATAATTTGTCTTGGAAGACTATGCATGCATTGCTTATAAAATTTACAATTTAGTTTTTATGAAAATTTAAAAATAACTTAGGCATAAGATGTAATTCTGCCTGCAAAATTAAAAAATATCTGTTACAGTGGGATTAAAAATTACTTGGACAGGAGATACACCTCGTGTAAGCCTAACAAGCTACGCAGAGGTTCGGCGCATACTTTGACAAATTATCCATCGCAAACAAGGTGCAACATTCCTCCTGGCTCACACAGTCCACACACGCTTATGTTCGATTCTGTCCAACAAATTATTAATCAGACAGTATAGGTGGTGAAATTCAGCTATGAAGCAGTCATAAGAAAGTGACAAAATGCAATAATTAAAAAAAAAATCCTGCATTTCACATATCCTTTGCCTTTACAACAATAGTTTGTTGCTGAAGGTGCAACAGAGATGTGAGACGACCCGGATATTGTGTCCATAATAGCAATTTATATAGATGAGACACTCTTGTGTCTTACCTTGTCTTTGGCCACAGAAATGTCTTCAAAGAGAGAAAAAGGTGATTTTGGGGGCCTTTGCTTATATAGAAGTCTATTTTAACCAATATAAAGGCCATAAGCTGAATTTCGTATTTGCTCCCCCTATACAAATTAGAAATTTCACAATTTTGTACCAAAGAAACAATTCTCAACTTAATCCTTCTCAGATGGGGGCATTTGCATCAGTGCAAGAAAATAAGTACTTCAATTTGTTTATGGACACCTGTTGTTTGAATCTCTCGCTGAAACACGTTTAAAGGAAAACCGTCTAATCATAAATGTAAATACACTATACGTATAAAAATAATTATTGACCATTATCGAGTGGTGTCATGGAAACGGAATTATACTAACCATAAATGAATTAAAACATTTTGCCTGACCATGCGCTTTTTGAAATTCGCGCTAGTGTATATGGGATGTGTATAAGTGTTAAGCGATACTGACGGCACAGTAGCGTCATACACCTTCTCACGTGACGCTTTCATAATGTACATTTCCTATCAGGCCTGTATGACGCAAACGTTGCCAGACCGTTTATCGACAGAACCGGTATACATAGCGCGAATTTTAAATAGCGCATGGTCAGACTAGATGGGTTTAATTCATTTTTATGGTTAATATCATTCCGTTTTTTAGATGAAACCACTCGATATGTGGTCAATAATTATTTTATAGAGTATCAAATTTGGGTAATAATATTATTCGTTGTGAGGGTTCTCCTTTAAGGTTTTCCATTTTCAATTTTGTTTCCACTGAATAACTGTTTTTTGCTTGCTTGTTTGTTTGCCTTGCTTGCTTGCTTGCTTGCTCGCTCGCTTGCTCGCTCGCTTGCTCGCTCGCTTGCTCGCTCGCTCACTTGCTTGGCCATGGCATTATTACACTTTTATTTGGTTTATAATGATATATGCATATGGGTTACCTGAATTTTTTGTTACATTACTCTATGGGCCATTACGGTATACAATGCAATTACTGCTCACATATTTTTATTCAGCTTTGGAATTAAGTTGTGTGGATGACACTCTTTCAAAGGAAAAAAAGAGAAAAGGATATCCCGTCTTCATGCAGTCCACCTTCAAATATAAAATAGCTTTGACTCCCCTGTAATGAAGAATAGGTGTAAATGTGAGAGAGCTTCAGTGAGGCTTAACTTCACACCTAGAAACTCATCTTGTAAGTAATCAGTTGCATGTGGTAAAAAGGATTCATCCCGCTACCTGACCTGATTGATCAGATGCCCGAAAAGCTTGTTCTTATTACAGACGGACAGTGAGCGCGTGTGATGCGATCCTTGTGAATGCGCAGCATCCCGAGGTGCCCGCTAACACGTTTAATAGAGAACGAGCAAATTGTATTGGATTTCTTGTAGAGTGACGCTATATTGTCACTGTATGAAATAATAAACCCTCATGAACATTTGGATTGGATTGATGTGCTCGCTGCAGAGTTCTTCATATACTGTGCTAGGGCTGGTGATTTATTGCTGTAGTACTTGCACACCAATTGTGTCTAGGTTTATATAACAAATTCAGCACTAATTTCATAATAAATAGTGTAAAAGTGGTAATTTTTTGCGCTCTCAATTTTAGCACTGTTTTTCATTGTTTTTGTGTCGCCTGCCCTAAGGCAGGAAGACCATAGGGATCACTTTGTCCACTGTAGTTGTCCGTTTGTTGGGATGATTGTTGTTGATGTCTGTTGTGAAAAAGGGTTAACATTTGCATGTAATATCCACATACTTTGATGGTTTTAAACCAACTTGGGTCACAGGTGCAACATGGCATCCCCAACTTGTTGATGAGGTCAAAGGTCACATGCCAAGGTCAAAGGTCATGTGAGGTCAAGTTGTAAAATAGGCTGAAAATGTAAAATTGACCTCATATGAAAAGTTGAAGTTCAATTGGAACCAAACTTGAATCATAGGTGCAACATGGGATCCCTCATTTGTTGATGAGGTCAAGGTCACATGCCAAGGTCAAAGGTCATGTGAGGTAAAGTTGTAAAATAGGCTGAAAATGTAAAATTGACCTCAATGAAAAGTTGAAGTTCAATTGGAACCAAACTTGAATCATAGGTGCAACATGGGATCCCTCATTTGTTGATGAGGTCAAAGGTCACATGCCAAGGTCAAAGGTCATGTGAGGTAAAGTTGTAAAATAGGCTGAAAATGTAAAATTGACCTCAAATGAAAAGTTGAAGTTCAATTGGAACCAAACTTGAATCATAGGTGCAACATGGGATCCCTCATTTGTTGATGAGGTCAAAGGTCACATGCCAAGGTCAAAGGTCATGTTAGGTCTATCATTCACTAACCGCGACGGCAGGCGACACAAGGCGGTCCGAGGACCGATGTATTTTTTAAATTAGCTTTTTTTCAGCTATCCACATAGACTTACACACAAAATAAACATTTTAATGTAATAATAATAATAATGGACTTTATAAAGCGCAAGACTCCGGCCCAAAGGTCGCTCACGCGCTAAAAAACAAGCAAAAGCGACAACATGAACAAGAAGAAAACAATAAACAAGATAAATCAACAACAAAACACTACAACTCTGAATGCATTGTTGAACAAATGGGTGTTTCATGAGTCTTTGAAGGTACAATGTTGTACATTCTTAATATGAAGAGGGAGCTTATTCCAAGTCTGGGGTGCACAGATGGCAAAAGCACGATCACCAAAAATGAGTTTATGGATCTTGGCTCGTGTAGCAGTTGAAGATTTGATGAGCGAAGACCTTACGTTGCTGATTTGTAATTACGCAGTAGATCAACAAATATGGCGGAGCAAGTCCGAGGCACTTGAAACAACAGGAGAATTTTAAACTCAATGCGCTCTTTTTACTGGGTAACCAATGTAAATCAATTAGAGTGGGGTTGTAATGTGAAAATGTGTCTTAGTAAGTGACATCATACGTGCATCATTGTTTTGAAGACGTTACAGGCGATGAACCTGATTTTGTGGCAGACCGTACATTAGGGAGTTGCACATATCCAACGTGAGCACCAAAGAGAGTTGAACAAGAAGTTGAGCACATCTGTGGTGCATCATCATCATCTTCACCCCATTATCAGTCCACTGCTGGAACGAAAGCCTCAGCATGTTTCTGCCACGATTGTTCGGTCCTTTTGCTGCGCCCTGGCCAGTGCACTGAACCCCAATAGTTGTCAATGTCATCCCGCCATCTCACCGCGTTGCCTGCCTCTTCTCCTCCTTCCATCCATAGGCTTCCAATATGTTAATAGCGAAGTGCCACTATTATCTGTTCTCCTGCTGATGTGTCCTGCCAACCTCCACTTATTAAGCGTTGATGATTTCCAGAATGTCTTGGACTTGTGTTTGTTCCCTTACCCAAACATTTGTTTTTCTGTCTTATAGTTATCCAAGCATATTTCGTTCCATGTGTGTGTTGAGCTGCTGCTATTTTCTTCTCCAATCTTATGTGTCCAGTGCCCAGTGTCTCTGCTCCGTAAGGGGTATTGTTGGCAAAATGCCATTGATTGAATACCTTCCTTTTAGACTCTTGTATTCTCCTCTCATATATTACTCAGTTTTCCATATTGGCACCAACCCAATCTAATTCTCCTCCTTACTCCTGTTCTTGACTCTTTTCCTTCAGGCTAATTCTCTGCCCCAAATAATTATTCCTCTCTCGTCAATTTTGTTCCCACTACAGTGACAGGGGTCTTTGGGCTACCAGTAATTGGTCATAACTTTTGTTTTCTTCATTTTCATTTCCGTCCGCAAACGGCTGCTTGCATTTCAATTCCTTTATCATATCCTCTACATCACCAACAGGGAGCGGCCCGCTCCCCAATGATTACAATGTCATCTGCAAACCGTCATAATGATTACATTTTCTCCCTTTATATTTATCCTCTGCCTTTCCAGTCAAGTGAGCGGAATACACTCTCCAAACACATTGTAAATAGTTTGGGAAACTGTGTCTCCCTGTCCGAACGCCTTTCTTGATGTTAATCTCCCCACTCTGTTTTTGTGCAGTGTAACTGTGGTAGTGCAGTTAGTGTAAATGTTCTTGAGAATTTCTATGTATTTCTGATGATCCCCTGTTCTTGTAATGCTTGTAGTACTGACTGTGTCCTCAACTAATCGACCGCTTTTTTTCATAATCAATGAAGCTAAACAGATTGGTTTGTTGTATTCCTTGGACATTTTCTTTTAGTTTGGTTTAGAGTATGAATATGATCTATGGTGAGTAGCTACTTCTAATCCGGCTGTTCCCTGGGTTGATGACTATCCAAGTGTGGTTTCCATCCGTTTGTTAGGATTTTGGTGAATGCTTTTGGTAGACATTTGAGAGGAGACTGATTGGTCTGTAGTTTTTAAGGTCCCTTTTATCGCCCTTTTTGAACATGATGAATCATGTTAGCTTCTTTCCACTTCCATGTCTGGAACTTTCCCTCCCCTGTCTTAATGCGGCTGTATTACTTTGCCACTACCTTTAAGGCATAACATCTTCCCCTTCTTTAATTAATGGTATCATTTAAATGTTGTCGGGTCCAGGATCTTTCCTCGTTTCATGCTATTGACTGCATGCTGAACCTCCCAGATGTTTGATTTCTGGAATTTCCTCCTGTGGAGGTATTTCCTTATTCTACCGAGAATTGTTGGTTTGGTGTAGCCAGCTTTTAACTTACGGAAGAGATTGTGTGTTTAACTTGACATGTCCGAAGTTTATGATAACACCCAAATTGCGAGCTTCATTGGAATGGCGGGATTTGTGAATCACCATAAGTAATATATACCAATGACAGTTTTTTAGATATTTGATTGCTTGGAGCCAATGATAAGATACCCAGTCTTACTATCATTTAGTTTGAGAAAAAATGTAGCAACGAATATTTCCACGCAAGTTACATTATAACTCAAAATATCAGATTATATAGATACTGAATCTTTAAAGGTGGCTGTTTCCGATTTATGTGTATTGTGTTCTCTACTTGATATGAGAGCCTGGCACTTGTACCTACACCCTATCAAGTACCCAAAAAAAATTGGGAAACAAACTTCGGTTTTTTATGGTAGACCGCAATAATGCATGTTGCAAAGCCCTATTCAATACTGTGCTAAAAAAGTGGTTAACCCACAAAAACAGTGTTTTTTTGTTTATATCTTGGGAATGAAATGGATTCGAGGGCTCAATTTGTCAGTTCAGGCAGGAACGACATAAAAAATACTGCCTTTTCAGTCTTATATCAAAATCGGATACTACTTCCGGGTAACAGGAGGGGGGTCCCAAAGCGATCTGAACACACACCGCCCCTTTAACTGTCATAATTGGCATTCTACCCTCACAGCCCACTCCTGGTCCTGTGCTTTCTGTTAACTGAATAAAGCAATATGATAATGTAATTTTTGCCCATAATCTTACAATTTGACCTAACTTGATACAATGAAAATATGCGAAATATAAAAATTAAATATTGCCACAGGTAGTGGTTGGTTTTAATTGGATTTTTAGCCAGCCTGCTGACAACCTTACAACTGTGCTAGATCTATATTTCAGCGTATTGGATGGCTCATATTGATTATTTTCTAAATATTGCATGCTTTATCAATTTTCTGGGGCTTGCATATTGAAGCAAAATGGGTTACTTTGTCTACCAAATGACCCTTAGTAATGGGTAAGGATTTCAGAGTCTTAAAGTTGTAACCCCTCCTGCCAACCATAAATCTGAGTGCACCCCCCAACCCCCCCCCCCCCCCCCACACACAAACACACACCACATATACACATGGTACAAGGCAGCTCATTGTTTTGTTTCTTCTTTCCCGTGTCCTATCTCTTCCTTCCCTTTTCCCTCATGTACATCCTTTTCGTTCTGGCTATTTATTAATTCCTTCCTTTAGTGCCATTGTCTCTTTTCAATCTTCTTTCTCTATTCCATTTCCTAAAATGGTTGTCTTTCCAAAGCTTTTTTTACCTTTAAATTTTGTAATAAGATAGAGAAAGAGAAGAGAAAAGAAAAAAATAATTATATTTAAATATTATTACCACCAAAGCTAAGTTGTACTGATTACAAGTACTATGCACTTCCCTGTTTACTATGGACTTCCCTGTTATACACAAATAACATCCACTGCTATTTAGAATCTATAAACGTCTTTGCAATGGGACACCAAAAAATAGTGGCAAGAAAAATAGAGCCAAGAATGAGATGAGAATATTTTAACTTGGCTTTCTGGATTTATTCCTGTAATGCTCTTTCACAAAAATTTTCTTCCATTTTATGATCTGTGCTGCTACATAAATCCCCTAATTATGGCAGTATTAAAAAAAAAAGAAAAGAAAAAAGGCTAGGCACATTTTGTTACTAACACCTGGCTGTTGTAATAAAATTCAACTTTATTTATGGATACAAATTACAAAATTTATCATCCTGGCATTATCATGATTATGGGAAGAGGATCAAAAGCAGGGAATATTTGACGCTGTTAAATTTCACACTAGACACCGTAGGCAGAAGTGAGTGGGGGTTTTCCACTTGTGAAAATATTACTGTAGTGTATAAGTGTAAGTAAAGAAACACAAGAGTTACTGGAACAGCAGAATGCAAAAGATGACAAAAATCAATGGATGCTAACAATTAAGGGTGTGAAATTTTGTATTTTGATGGTGTAATATAAGCCGACAACTGCCTTTGTTTGATACAGCGTTTAGCATTAGATGATGGATGAAATATCATCAATTATTTAATTATTATAGAAATCAGATGTGCAATTCAGTGCAGGGCTGTTAATATTAATTTTGGTGGAACAGTTGTAATCAATTCTACTTTAAATTAAATGGCATAAAATATTACTAATGTGAATATCGGTACCCATTAATGTAGCCGACCGGCGACCGTATGCTAATTAAGCCTATAACAGTTGTGTTATTTTTAATATTTTAAAATGCTATGATCGTATAGCATATTGTAGTCTTTTCGCATACGAAAATAAGTAGCCTTGAAAAAAAATTGTGAGTTGAATTCAGACATGCAAACACACTGCTGTATCTGCAAATAAAGAGATTTGTGAATCAATGAAATAACAATTTCTCTCCAAAATGCTGGAGTGAAGTGGCAATTGTATGAATATTATTTGGCCATTGAATCCCAGAAGACACGGCTTTTATGCATTAGAAAATCAGTGCTGAGGCTTAAGGAAAACTTGAGTGAGCGCTGAATAATCGTGGTAATGCATGCACGGATCTCTGAGCGATATTATGTATCGCTGAGTATCGCTGTTATCTCTGGGAATAGGGATGTTTATTGATTTGTGTTTTTCATGTCTTGGAACACAGAGAAGTCTGTGCTCCTGAGTCGAGCATTCCTTACGCATATGTTTGTCAGTGGCAAATGTAGCCAAACGATTGGCACTGTTGTTTAATTTATTTCTAAAACAAAAATATCTCTGTCAGTTGTGTAAGGAATAGGTACAGGGTCGACCTTTAATTTTTGAGGCGATGTTTTTTTTTTGCTCTGTGGTAAATTAATTACAAAATGAAGTTAGGTTTCTAATAATAGCAGGAGTTTCATAACGCTAACATCTGGACTTGCAAACAAAGAACTTGTTTGTTTCCATAATCATAACAACAAACAGGGCATAAAAAAGGAGAGTGTGTGTGTGTGTGCGTGCACGCACATGTGTGTATGTGTGCATGTGTGTGTGTGTGTGCATGTGTGTGTGTGTGCAAGTGTGTGTACACATGCATGTGTGTGACTGTGTGTTTGCATCACAGTTTAGTATTTGGCTGAAAATGTTTTGAATATGGAAAAAGATTAACAGTGATGTAAGTTATATTGTGAGAAGAGAGATTTCGATATCACATTATTAAGACATTGATGATCATTTCATTTTTGATACGATCATTCAATCATTCTACCTTGCCTTCCCTTCATCCGCTCCCTCTTTCTTATCCCATGCTTATCCCCAATCACCTTTCCCACCCATTTTTTCTTGGCTAGGTTCTGAAATGATAATTATCTAAACAGATTTTTGGATCTCCATAATAATTCGAAGCACTGCATGTATGCGCATGTTACATAAACTCATGTGATATGTACCATATTTGTGAGAGGTAATTAATATTTCACCTTTTCCTGTGCCGGCCAGGTTTGAGTGTTGTCATGGAAAGAAGAAACATAACAAGTTTCTCATGAGTCATTTTTGATTTGATAGAAGCCTGCATTTATGGGTTTGTCTCATGGGTTCCATTTATCAGTACAGCATACTTCAATTTGTGATATAGGGGCAAGGTTATAACACCATAGTGGGAAACAGATTAGCTGCCTGTTCCTGCATTGCTTGTCATCTATGGTTTTACCATATCTCCTTTTTTTCCCCTCCGAGCTAAACTTAAAGCGGGGCTGTGGGACGAGGGCACAAAATTCTGTTTGATGTGCTCATTTATTGTCCATTTCATTTGGGTAAATTCTGCATGGCAGCTGCAGGCATTGAGAAGTCCAGTGTGTGGGGCAATCAGTACATGCAAACGGCTAAGGCTCTAGTCTTGTTTGCCTTGCTCCAAAATATCGCCCGTGGTCATTTGGGGGATTTTCTCTCCTCACCAGGGATCGTCTTCGATTACCCTTGCCTGTGCAGTTGCATAGAGCCTCGACGTGTGCTAGGCAGGAGGGCCAACCCAAGCCGGCAGTCAGTGCTTGCATCGCAAGCAATATAGCAGTGGTGGTTAATGCCGGAGTGTTGTGCTAATTCAGCTCTGACTACCTAAGCAGTAGTAGGTATAATTTAATCATGCACACGGATAAGGGCATCAAAAAGCAGTATTGACACGTTTGCTGTGCCAGTGTGCTTGTAGCCGTCATGCAAGCCACAACTCTATAGCGCTCTAAACAAGGCTTTGCCTGTCACACAGAGGAAACTGTAGTGAGTCAACGCTAATACTCACTCTTCAGTTTGGACCTTTTGTCTCTATGGATCCGATAATACTGTTATTGAGGAATTATACAGCAATAGCAAGATTTTTCAATCATTATTCCTGGTCAAGCGATGGATCTACAGGGATATAGTGGCAACTCAATGCAGAACTTTCTAATGGTGAGGATTAATAGAAAATTCCTTTGTGGGTATACAGTTTACGATTTTAGATAACACCCTGTTTGTGTGCATGTTGTATTTTAAGCAGCGGCCTGATATAAGTGCTTGTTATATATGACCTCTCTAAATGGAATGGTTTTTAAAACCTGGCTGGTTGAATGCTCCATGGACCTCAAAGCGGAAAGGTCAGTTCTCAGTGTGGAATGCAATTTGCCAATCTTGGCTTTGTCTACTCAGAACCGCTGCGCTTGGTATGGAGGTGAGAGCATGAAGAGTAATAATGACTTTTTTTTTCTTTCCCTGTTGGCCGCTAATTCTTCTCTTTATTTGGGGATAGGAGAGAGACTTAACTTCTCTAATTAGTCTATTAAATATCTTTTATAAACACACGACTGTTATGATGTGCCCATATGCATGGATTGGAGGTGCTATAGAAAATGAATACTGGGTGTACTTTCAGTGCCCAAGTAGGAGCAATATCAGGTAAGTATTCATGTGTTATTTTTTACAGTGCTATGTATTTTTCATAGGTTTACTTTTCCAACTGCTTACAAATTTATTTTTTATTACAGATGTGATTGTTTATGTATGTGTGTTTGTATGTGAGTGTTTTCATGTATTCTGATGTTATCTAGTCATGTTTTTCCTGCTATAGATGCATATTCTGTTAAAGTACTTGAGAAATATGAACACTTTATTACTTTGGTGCGGTTTCACTTTTCATCTATTATTACCCTTAATTACTAAGTTATAGTCAACTTTAAGTATTTACTGCCTTCCCAGGACTTGCTTTGACTCTGTGTTTTGAATATATTTTTCTTCAAATCTATTTTTTTTTTCAAAAACAATGTTTGTATGTTTAGTTTCCAACCTGAAAACCAATATGACGGTTTTTAAAAAAAAAACCACACAACGTCTTGGCCGTGTGGAGGGGCTTATCCCCATAGCCGTGGGTGATTTGTGGGATGGTATTTATTGTAGGAGACTGTGAATGAAGGAGTCAGTGGAGGTCTCTGTGTTTATTCCCCAACATTGCATTCTCACAGCTAGGCTACAAGTGTTGGGGTCACGCCAGTTACTGTGTCAATGTTTTGATATCTAACAGGTGCATTGACGGAGTGATTTTTTTCTTCTTCGTAATTTCTTTGCTTCAAAATTGGTTTTGTTTATGGTCATTTTTTAGTGCTGATATTGAAAGGAACTGCTTCCAGATTGTCTATGGGTTTGACCCGTGTTTGTAGATTTAATCCCATAAAAGTGATTTTTAATTTGCTGTAAAAACAGGACATAATTTTTAAATGTGGAATGAACAAACATTGCATAAATCACAATGAAAATGAAATTGCCTTGATCTTTATGAAAATTTGGTGTTGTAATTTATATTGTTTTCAAAAGTTTAACATGTGGGAGGTTTGATTTAGTGATTAGTGAGGCATAAGTTAACAGGCCTGACAAACTGGTGAAAATGGTAATTAAATAAATATGACAGACAAAATCAATCACCTGACCAAAATAAATCATACAGGCAGTTCAGCTCAAATATGAAACATTTCATCAAATCAATAATATCGCTGCCTATCATTACAATTGTATGTTACACAAAAGGGAAAATATCATAAAAGTCTGACTGGAACTGTATGTTAATGAATTTTTCATTGTAGTAAAATTTGATTTTGTAACAAAAGCAGCCGGAGTTGTCGCTGTGTTGTCACAGCATGTTTCATTTGTGCTAATGTTGAAGTCAATGAGCTGTAAGATGTTGTCATGTAACACCCTGGCACTCTATTATGACTAATTACTGGATATTAGGAAACATGCAGTCAACCCACCCCAGCCTGGCTTAGCTTGGGTCTCAGGAAATGACTGCCTTGCTTTGGCTTAGTGGATGCTCCCGCTGCTGTGTTCACTACAGTGTAGCCATGGAAGCTGCTGGATGGGCTGGGTGGGGGCCAGACTGTTAAATGATCTCGTTTCCTGTTGTATCACAAGTGACTTTTGGTGTTAGTGCATGCATGTGGTTTTGGAATGATAATTGTGCGGACAAAAATGCACCTGTATGATCACTTCCTTGCGGTACTTTGCAAGGTATTGATAAGATTTTAATGAGATTTGCAGTGTTTCAGTTTTGCCCAAATCCCTTTTGAAAGGGGCTAGAGTTGGCTTGGGCCAATCACCTAATTCTGTGTGAGCAGGCTTTAGAGAGTTGAGGTGATAACACCAGAGAACACATCCACATTATGTACATTTTGTAATTTGGTCATTAGAGCTGACATTCCTAAGCCACTGAACTGTCTTCAAATAATTCAGTGGAATATGAAATTGATTCATAAATAACCGCTAGTTATGTATAGATTCTGTCTGCCAACTTCAAACTGCACATTAGGTATTCTCATGCAGCTTTCTGCTCTGGCCGATTCCTAAGAAGTTGAGATTTCACCGCGGGCTAAATTATTGCAAACTTGCAGAGGCAAGAATGTGACAATGGGGACAAATTTGGACTGATTTAAAGGCATCAATGGGTTGATTTTAATTATGCTCCCAGTGTTACATTTCAAACAAATAAACAACACTTATCAAATCCAAACTTGCCCTGTCATGAAGAAAGAAGACGGCGGAAGGTGAGGCGGGAAAGGATCGATGCGAGGGTGTCATTTTGATGTTATGACCAATTTTTAAGACGGCTTTCAGCTTGGGAATAGACTCATTTACCTTAGGTATTAGGTACGGGCATTCTGTTGTGTAAAAAGCTACCAGGGAAGGATATTGGCAATTTTGTTCCTTTATGAGACATGGAACACTCAGACAAACATCATAGGAACATGTATCGATTGAACTTGCACTTTCCTTACTTTCAACCGCACATTGACCCTGTTCTGTGAAAACAGGAATCAGCAGGCCTTTCACTTATGAATGGCACAGGTACATGTAGTTTCTGTTACAAGCTTCAAGCCGATTCTGAGTTTCCCCTCATGTTTACAAAAAAGCAGCAAAAATTAGCAGATTTCTCTGTATTTCTTATTGCAATAAAGGTTGAAGCTATGAACAGTTCATGTTGTGGATAGGAAATTACCTATATTTGAAAATCCTGGAATTAAAGGCTGTATTGACATAAATAGTTTGATAAATAACACCCCCGACTGGAAGTAATTTTCTGTTTGTCAATCAGTGGGCGGAAAACATGTGTATGCTGCGGTTAACCCAGGTAAACTTCCACCCTTTTCACTTTATCATTGTCTGCCAGATTTGCTTTCCATTTTGCCCTTTAGAACACTAGTTATGTGGGTAAAATCATTGTTTTTATACTTTATTATTCAAGTTTTAAACATAAAGTCCTTTTAAACAATTTCTTAGGTGACAAAGGAATCACAAACGTAATGAACCAAGGTATTTTGTGATGCAAATAGCTTTTTTTACTCTTTCTAAATATGACTACGAGATTGAAATTGACCTTTCAATTGCTAAAATAAACATAGTCCATTTACTTTGAGAGTTACGCCTCATGAAATGTGAAAGGATATTGTTTTCATTTCAATTACTAAATGTTAGCTGCAGTTGTGGCGATTTTGGTTTTATTCGGTTGAAAATGTTTTCTTCTTGAGTTTTAAGGAGAACTCAATTCAAGAAAAGGCCCATGGATCTTTATTTGATTAGCTACTAAGCACAAAAAGAGTACCTCTTCAATTACGTGCATATGACCATATGCCCTAAAACAAATGGGATTCTAAGATTGTCATTTTGTATTTTGAAAATGCACACACATGCAAACTTATATCTTATAATAATGATTTGCATTGGGGTGCCACTATTTAGCAATGTGGGTAATTTCAAATTATATTTTCATCACTCTCCTGCAAGTTGTGACTCGTCATGTGTTAACACATGGATTCCTTGCATTGAGATTACAATAGTATTACATCAGAGAAGAAGATTTTCTTCCAGAAGATGGTGATTATCCCTTTAAAGAAAGGAGGAAAAAATGTAGGTGAAGAAAAAAATGTAGGTGAAGAAAAAAAAGTTGGCTCTAGGGCTCTAGTTACAATGACACAGTGTCGGCTACACAAGAATAACACACTCATATCAATCAAATGGAAGTCAGAGAATTGAAAAGTGATGGGTTAATTTGGGCGAGACAAATGACGGCTGTTTATGCAAGTGTTGAAAATCAGGACCAATTGTGTGAATCTAGAGTCAAGCAGGATATGGCCAGTTACCTGGTTGGGTTGAGGTGGGCCAAATCTTGTGACATTATTTTCCCAATGGGTTTACACATTATGCAGCATCATGACAGTTAATTACTGCTACTATTGTTCCTTCTTCTTAGCATATCCACAAGTCATTGTTAATGGCTTGTGGTAGTGTCAGGATTTATTCAACTGAGTAAGCTGATCTGGGGCCACATGTATCCATGATATAGACGCTCCTAACACGGCCCACTTTTGAGACATGGGGATGGATTGGGAACAGTCCGGGGCTTACACCCTACTCTTATTCGACACTGACTGCGATGTACATGTACAGTTGTGACTCTCTGTACACGGGACCGACAGCTTAACTTCCACTCAGAAGGAAGGGATACTTTCATGATTCATTTGCCCAATTCCAAGTGAACTATGGAGGAGAGCAGTATTCTGTATTGAATCAATAGCTCGTATACAGATTAAATCCAGAATTGAGCACCCAAAGAAATCCCAGCAAGTGACCCCACCAGGATTCGAACCCGGGATTTGTTGGTAAATTTGCGCCACAGGCAAGCATCCTAACCTCTAGGCCATTCTCTCCCACACTATTGTTCCTAAAATAGAATGATTTGTTTGTGCATGTGTGTCTAGGCCTATGTCTTGTTGTTGTTGTTGTTGTTGTTGTTGTTGACTTGGTTCTTTATTTACTACATGCATAGAACTATGTTAGGATCATTATTACAGTAGGATACATTTCGTGATTTTAATTGTTTCTTTTTTTTGTTTATCATTCAAACGTGTTGATTGAAATGATTGTTAACTTGGGTTTTGGTTTTGTGAGAAAATGTTTGTATAACAGTAGCCCATAGGTTACTGTGCGCTATTTGTCCATATATGGACAAAAAGTACAAAAGTCCACATTCAGATTTCTTTCAGAGAAGAACAAATTTGTATATAAGGTTAGGCACACAAGCAATACTTTGCTATAGGCCAACAGTTTGGATGATCATGGAGTTATTATAGTGAACTATACTATTACTTTACTATAATCAAATCATTAGCAAAGCCCCAATGTCACATCTAGAGGACAAATTAAGTGATTAAGCTTGTTTATGCACATGAGCATACTGACCTAATAATCTAATAGCTTTGGCATTGGATAATTATATAAAGAATACTTTGAGCATGTAATATCTCTGGCCACTCCCTTTTCATTTTGTTCCCTGTTGTTGTCATCTGGGAAAAGCATAAACTTATCTTTCCAAACATGGGGCGCTATTCTAACCTACCCTGAATGATAAAGGTCATATCAGGAGTTCACAATTCCATTTGATGGCTGTGAATGAGCTACAAGCATATAATACTGCTGCCGCTAAGTACCATGCAAGGGAAGCGGATATACCCGCACACTGGTAGATGATGACGATGATGATGATGGCAAAGGACTCGTGATTGGTTGATAGGCAAGGACGGCAAACAAGGGCTGAACGCGACTGATCCTGGTGTCAGGTCCAGGGCGCCAGATCACTGGCTCTAATTGACAGATTCAACAGAGAAGCAAGACTGGTGAATCATGAAACACATTGTTGGGATTTATGTGAACACCGGGCTAGGTATTTTAATTATTCCCAACCTATTTGAAGTCTTTGACTCTCCTGTCCACAGAAAATAGATTGTTTCCATAATTCTATGCTCAATCAAATTGGCCAATATGCAGGTCTTTTATTCTAATACAGAGTACCACAACATCATTAACAATGTTCTTGTTTACAAATTTGAATTACCTTAATTGTCCTGATTAATACAAGGACCAGGGCTCTGACCAACAAAATAAACTAAACAAGGTTAAAGCAAGTACTTGACTGCTCTTGAGAGAAATGGTACAAACTATTGCCTGAAGGCGAACTGGAGATGGTGGACTACTATCCACCACCTTAAAATAGTAGTCCATGATCACCAGTCAACGAGGGACAAAGTTTGCATCATTTCCTGAATAAGAAGCTGTCATATAGGCCTATTTGTTTTATGTGATAAAACTTCTTGTCGTTTTATAATTCTCTGATAAAAAGTCAGAATGCAGGGCCTGCTTGCATGCAATCAACCAAGATTATGATGGGAGGGTTGGTTATGAAAAGGACTATTGCCCTGTGGTGAAATCATCACCTGTAGGGCAATAGTCACTTTTCATAGTACAAAATATTTATTTTTTTTTTTTTATTTATTTATTACACTTTATCACTGGTTAAAATGAAACATAGAATATATTACAATATAGAAAATTGATAAAATACAAAATTAAAATATAAAATTGCACTGGGAAAACAGGATTTTTTTTTTAAATTGCACAATACCAGTGAAAGGATAGGATGAACAGGTGACAAAGCACCTCTAGGACCATCCCACCTAGGAGGCCAAAACAGGATCTAAAGGGAGGAAGCTTTTTAACAAACTGTGCAGAATGAACAGCGACAGTTGGTCAGCCAAGAACAAGTATTCGCTGAGTCGAACTGAGATGTGAATTTGGATTTGTAAAAATCAAGGACCTGAGATTTAAAAATGGAGAAAGATGTCCTGTTGTTAAAATACTGGAGAAATAGGCAGAATATCTTAAGGGACCTGAGAGATATTAGCCACCTATTAAATTGCTGAAAAGTTTTAATTGTCCATTTGCAAGAGTTTCCATACTTCTTCCAATGGTTAATATCGTATATTCAACTTTCTGAGCACGACTAATTTCTTCAAAGTGAACTGGAATATTATTACTGTAAATTAATAATTTGAAACAATTTTCCGAGTTCCATTGCTGTCATCAAGTTTACTGTCAAGTTAATCAATTGAATAAAATGTTTGGATTTCGAATTGGCCAAAGATTTGATTAGTGTAGGGGAGTGGAATGCATGTCACAGCAATCCTTCAGCTAAATGCCATCATAATCATCATCAGGGATAAGAAAGGTAATACATCCTGGTTGTGTTACAGATTTCGATATGTGAAAGGTCGTCTGTGGCACTTTTTAAAATACTCTTGACAGGCACGTCAGAAATGGCTTGTGGAATTTACTAAAAGTATTTGTCAATTGGTTGTGTAAGGATTTTTAAATATGCATTTAACCCATGCCTTAGATACCTAGAGTATGCCTGTCTTTATCCAAGAATAGTGTTCTGAATTTAGCCTATCTTTGATTTTCTTTGGCATTGGCATTGGAGACTTACTCAATATCCAGAAACTTTACAAGGAATTGTTCAATATGAACATTTTATTGCTGACCAGTATATTTGTAATATATTTGTAGCCCTATTTGGTTTATTTTAATTAATGTAAACTTAAATATCCATGGTCCAATCGCTAATAGCCTCGTACCAGGGACCCCAGATTTTACCGAAAGTCATCAAAATGTTGGTATCAGGAGAAAGCTACTATTTTCCACATTTACCCTGTGAAATCGTAGGGCTAAAGGATGTTTGGTTTGGATGTTATAAATCGAGGGTTTAGTGCAAGAAGGCCCCATCTGCAATAGCTGCCACTTGTCGGTTGTGTTCTTATCAAGTGTTATACCTGTCCAATCTAACATGTGGCAGCTATCGCAGATGGGGCCTTCTTGCACTAAACCCTCGAAATATGCCCCATTTTGGTCAACCAATATTAATTTTACACAGTACTCAATGGGGATTACAAAATCACGTTTTTAGCTCTCACTTAAAAACGAGTTGAAATATCGGCATGACTTTACAGATGGGGTTTTGGGGTGAAGGCCATTCTATCAAGATGACCAATTTATAGACATCCACTTTTTATCCGTAAAATATAATTTTGAATTCTTTCGAATGTTTAAAGCAGTTTGTGGGATTCACTCTGATGCACAGGCACCATCTGCTACCATCTGTCCCAGAGAGATATATTTTGGACATTCTGGTTTTTCTACCCACTTCTACTCACCAGTAATATATTTAAGGTCCAGTGAAAAATCTTGAGGGCTACCAATTACAAACATTGTAAGAAAAGGACTTTTAATAGCACCTGTACACACAAACTTAACATGCTTTTGTATTCTGCAGGTTTGTGGAGGAGTCCACCGAACTCCCATGAGGCATGGGCAGTTTACAGAGTTTCACCCCTCCCATTGACATCTTTACAGATTGTGAATCCCTCAAATTAAGCCTACTGGAAATCAATAACTTCCTCCACACAAATTTTGAGATGATCCCCTAATTGCAAGATGGGAGAAATATGTTCAAGTGCATGAAGTAAGAGTTCAATTGGGCCTGGAATGCTGCCTCCTCACCAGGGAGTCTTATACTTGACTCACCCATTGATATTATACAGGAGGAGGATGTGTCTCCATTGTGTGTGTGTATGTGTCAGTTAAACTGGAATATTTTGTATTGGCAAAGTGGCATACTGTGCTTATATTGTAAGTAGCTATCACTTCAATCATCTGTGTAATATACCACAGAGACTGTGATCCATCTACAGCAGTGTTGCCAAAGGTGTGACTTGGTAGCCCAATCGGTGACTTTTTGAAGTAGTGAAAGTGTAATTTTCTGGTCTGCACTGGTGTTTTCCCACCATTTCTTTCTTCCCCCATAGAATCAATTTGGGAAAACTGAGTTGGGGGCGGGGTTCACGCTTGGTCCCCCTCATTCGGGCCAATTTAATTTAACAATTTGGATGTGCAGGTATTTTGGTTGTGAATATATTCCCCGAGAAGTATCGGTGCATGTATTTAAGGAAAACTATGACCTAAGTATTTCATTATTCATGGACATTCAAATATTTTTCGAGTGTTGTAATGCTCAAAAATGTCTATTTATTTTACAATTTGAAATAATTTAATGTTTGAACATATGTTTTGCAGACCACTCTTCCCAAAAAACCCTCATGCAAAAAAATGGTTATTACCATTTGCAATCAGCAGGAATTGACATAGACCACAGCAGCCACTGTACTAGCTATAAATAAATTGCCCAGCTTGCTACTTGTGGCAGGAAAAATATTCAAAACGAGAATTAGCTGTGCTACTTGATCTATAACTGATCCGTATTAATGCAATTCATTCAGGCACACGCTAGAAAAGAAAAACAATCGAGCTATTTCCGCAAGAGTCAAAACCAAGGGGAGACGACAGCCGGAGCTTGCTACTAGCTAGCTAGCGTGGTTGGAGGCCTCAGGTTGAAAGCGCAGTGTTTTGAAATCTAATATATGAATTCAATAGTCACCACCGACCTGCTTCCTGCTGGTAATTGTGTACGACGACGCGATAGTGTGTGTGTTCAGACAATTATTTGACTTTACACCATGAGATCTCTTTGTTATTATTTGCCTGTTTTGTACGAACCTGTTACAAGGTGTTCTTTCAGTAGATTGTTCCAGTGTACACAGCAAAGTTTGACCTTTACATCATTAAAGTCTATTGGAAAATTAATTCTTTAAAGATCATTTTGACGCAAATTAATTATTTTAAAAATCATTTGTAGTACACAACTGAACTAATTGCATATGTTTTGCTGGCTGATCCAGTCCACTCAAACCATCATTTGTGAGTGTTATTTTTCGTCGATGGGTTTATTTTCAACATAGCGCTACTTAATGTCTGATTCATTATATGTTGTTAAACATGTACAAAATTTTAAAGAGTGTAAAAATTTCACAAATACTGACACATGCAAAGTGCTGACACATGTCAAAATCACCCAAAAAAATCGAGATGCAAAAATTAAACTTTTTTTTTTTTTGTTTTGGGGCCGGGGGTGTAATAGAAAGGGTAGGTTGTGAAAGTTTATTTTTTCCTGACCAATGATACATTATGAGTCAATAAACAACACTGCGAACCCTTTTCTATTCTATTCCCACAAACTAATCAGAATTTCAGTTTTTCAGCCCAAATATTTGATTGTTATGATTAAGCCAGTAGTCAGGAAGCGTAAACCACCACAGAGTAAGTGTGCTCACTGTGCATAACTGCTGAAAACGATGTGTAGAGAGCTGCATAACACTCCCTCTTTTAGGCATCGCGCACTGCATTGTGATTCCAAGGCCAAGGCCCATTAATTGCAGAAATAATGGACGTTAACAACCCTACTGATATGTGCTCTCATTTTCAATAATGGTCAGTAGAGGTAATAAAGATTATCATCTGATATCATGTCTTGATAAACGTAGCAAAGTAGTATCAATTAGAATTTAGTACCAGCACCTATTGGATGTGTGTGTATTTATAAATCATGTTTAATAATTTAAACAATAAGGCATTTAATTTATCAACTAACCATCAACTCTAATGCACAACACTGGAAGCTACAATGCCTGTGTGAAGAATGAATTTTCAATCCTTCTAATTCTTAAAATATAACCCCCAAAATACCTAACAATTTATTTAGTAAGGCTTTTTTGAAATAAAGAGTGCTAATCGATATATTTCCAATATCAGGTGTCCCTAAAAAATCGAAAGTACTGTTTTTTTGCCCTGATGTAAAGCTTTCCATCCAATATCCCCACTGAAAGGATTAATAAGTCCAAGAAATTTTTCTTTGGTAAGAAAATGTGAATTTCTAATTAGTATATGAGGCCAAATACGAAATCAGCCTATGTTTTAACATTGAACTATAGGCACATCAAAATCGCCTTTTTTCTCTCTTTTAAGACATTTCTGTAGCGAAATACAAAGGCAGCAGGATCTTTTGAGTGTCTAAGCTATAAAGAAATTACTATTATGACACAAAAGTTGGGTGCCTCAAAATCTTCGTTGCACCTTTAAACATTTCCACTTTGGATAAGGTCTGCATAAAAATGTATTGTGCATTGATGCCTTGCTTCATGTAGAAATGTGTTTTGATTATATAGACCTGCTACTCTTAATTTTTCTTAACAGTTAGGTGATAAAAAAATGCCTAACCTCCCTTCGTACTCCTTAAGTACCCCACAAAATACGTTAACAGTAAAAGCTATAAAGTAAATATTACTGCAATGCATATGATTGTGTAAAACAACCCTCAGGGCCTGTGTGTACAGACCATAACCCGTGAAAAAGAGTTCATGTCAATAAACATGGTCTGTGACATGGCACCATCATTTAATAGAGGAACTGAAACTGACTGAACAGTCAAACATCGCAAACTAGCCTTGAAAGCATGTTTAACGGTGTTTTGTGCCGATTATGTCTAGCATGTTCTTAATTGATATGAGTCTGGCATTGCATACACTCAAACCGCCAAGTATTCGTGGGAAACAAAATTGCGGTTTCGATAGAAGCGAGAACACATTTATACAAATCGCCCAATCACTGCTAGCTGTGCTAAATGCGAGAAAAATGGAATTTGATGGCCAAAATTCAGTGACAACCATGAGAAAATAATGTGGCCCTTTGCATCTAATATAAAATGTATACGACATTCCCTTCATTTGATTAAAATTTTATCCTACTCTCCATTCACCTATCTGATATAAAATTTAAACTACTTCCCGCCGGGTAAATCGGGGGGGGGGGGGGATACATGTTCAAGAGATCATAATGATTTAAATTTGGAAGAAAATTTATACTGAACCATTAACAGAGGTGGCCGATGGGACCATTTAAATAAATAATAGAAATATTTCATTGTGCCCTATATATGAAATTCGTTTTTTGTTTGTGTAGTAGTAGTAGTAGTAAAACCAAAGTTTTAAATCCGGTTTTGTGCCCCGCAACCGGGGGTGGGCCGGATTCACCTCACATTCGTAGCAATCGCCCTTACTTACTCCCTGACTCCCTTCCTTCTTCCCACTTCGCCCGATTCAATGCATCACCCATCCTCAACCCAACCCTCCTACCTCCTCCTCCACTTGCTTCCTCCATGTCCTCTTTGTCGGCCCCTCTTCCTCAAAACCACCCACCACCTCAAAACTCAAAAGCCCCTTTTAAAACAGGCTACCTCATCCTTCCTCATCACTTGCCCAGTCCATCTTACACCATTCCATTTCCCAGTTGCGGTCAGCGCCTCTCCAAACCCAACATCTGCTCACATCCTCAGCTTCTTCCCTATCATCCATCACTTTCACACCACACATTGCTCTCACCATGCTCTCTCTGCCCTTCTCAAATCCCCTACTCCATTTTCATTTGTGTGTAATGAAAATATCAGTGCGTCCCCACACAAACACAGGCCACATTCTCCTTCCTCCACAAGAATCTTACAATAAAAACAACATAACAAACCCAGCATTTTTGATCAAAACTATCTATCAAAGTTTACAATTGTATGTACGCTCTATTGGTCCCATTAGATTTCGTGGGGATATCTTGCGTTTTTACTGGAGGCAAGCTTGGTCTTTTATTGAACAGACCCTTCAATGTGCATCTACTCGTGCTGGAAGATAAATCTATATTCTAAAAAACCAACTTTGTGGGTTTTTCCGGCTATTCGTGTCGCCGTCCCTTTAACATCCGGATATATGAATTTTGGGGTGGTGGTAGAGCTCCTACGTACGAGGTTTGTGGTCACGTTTTCGAGGGGTCATTGGGGGTCAAAGGTCATCCAGGGGTCCATTATTGGATAACTTGGCCGTGCTTTGACGTATGGATATGAATTTGATGTGGTGGTAGAGCTTTGTGCCCGTACTAGTTTAGTGGTCACGTTTTCGAGGGGTCATTTTGGTGTCAAAGGTCATCCAGGGGTCATTATTGGATACTTTGCCGTGCTTTGACATATAATATGACGTTTTGTGTCACACACGATAATGAATAACAAAACAATCAAATATAACGGTACCCCTATCGCCAAATAGGAGTTAAACTATAGTCAGTCTGGCAAGGAACCTTATGATCTATTTGCCTTTGTACTACAGAAAGCACAAGTCCATTTATTGTTCATGATCACCTAGCGTGAACAGCTCTGCTGAAGTCTGTTTGCATTAAAACAGCATTATGACTGTGTATATTTCATAGCGCAGTGAAATTTCAATAATGAGAAGCTTGCATTTGAAACAGACAAGCTATTTTTGGTGCTGGTTTACTCTGGATTTTTCTAACTGTTATACTATTTGTGATTTAACAGTTTTCGAGCTTGTCTCACGGGCAAATATTGATCACACGACGCTGACGTGGGGATGAATTTCTCAACTGATGAAAGGAGAAGGGGGCATTGATAAATGAGAAATAATTAGCTCTGGTAATTATCAGCAAGCATCTATCCTTGATTATTGTTTGGGGATTGCAGTTACTGTCATCGTAAAAACGAGATGAGTTTTGCAGCGATAAGCACTTAGGAATCCATGTTTGCGATAGCATTTTGCTGAACTTTGACGAGGTATCAAATTGGGCTGTATCGTGTTCCCAGTGGTAACTAAGTTGTCAGCCCCTCAATTCTCATTGATTTATGCACAATACACATCACATTCATCGGGTTTTGCCGAAATGAAGCGTCGTACGGTGTCTGTTTAAACTGCACGATTTATACAAATCTGCATTCCGATCCCCCACCTTACGTATCTTTCCCACTTCATTTGCCATTCTGAAAGCATGTACCCTTATCGTGTGTACTACACACTCTAACTCGGACTCCAAAACTATTAATTTTTCAGAATTGTTCAAAACATTCAAAATAATCTACAAGAGCTGATTATTTTTTTAAATTAGCCTAGACTAGGATTTTTATTAACAATTGCACACCAATCTTGTCATTGTTCTAGACTTTTATATTATTTCCCCCTGCAATGTGGGTATTGTCAAGGACATATTTTGACCATTAATAGCAGAAACGTCAGTCGTCAGAGAGTTAAGGCGAGAGATTAAAGCAGCGCTTTTTATAACGTGGATGTGTAAAGCACACCGCATCCTCTTCAAGCTGCTTTTATCACAGTCAGTTTAGAGAAACAACATGTCTGCTCAATCCAGTGAGTCGGTTTAATTCTGATGGATCCCGACAATATCTGTGGCTAAATTCTGGAATGAAACCTACTGATGGCAGCTCATTTTATAGTCTTGCTACAGCACAGTTGATTTAACATGATTTTAACACTTCCAACATAGGAAAAAACCACATCGGCGATTGCAACTTTACCAATGAGTTCTTGTAGGATTTTTCATCTCTATTCACTCTACGAGTCCGGGGGTACTCAACCCGGGCCTTTTTTGAATGTCTTTCACACAAGTGCATTTTAGTTTGAAGTCTCTCGAGTCAACATTTCACAATGTGTTTGCTCTTGTTTCCTGTCTAATTCTTTAAAGCTCACATCCAACAACCTCAATTGCCCAAAGTTTTCTTTCAATCAAATTTGTATAGAATTTCAACAAAAAATGATGTGGAAAAAATATTCAGCCAACTCCGCGAGAACCATAGGCACTCATAGCAATGAATTTTGGAAATGTGTTCTTATCACTTCTTAATACACCATTTTTTATGAGTGCCGTATGTCTGGCAGGTGCCTGCCCGCATATATAAATTTATTTGATTCAATATTTCTGTATATTCATGTCATCGATAAGAGCGTCTGCGGCAATGCAATTAGAATTTTGGGGGGTAAGTATAGCCAAATGAGAACCTGATCAATTGTTGGTTTTAAATATTTCACTTTTGTTCTCGGTGAACTGCTACCCTACTCGTAAAGCCCAGAGATATTTCATCCTAACCTAGATGTTTACATAGTTAATGCCAGTCTAAATGACTCCAAAGATGCATAGGGCATATCCCCCTTAGTAACAAGGCTAAACTGAAATCACACTCTGTGATCCTATTCGTATATTATCACTCCTAATCGTACCTGTCAGCTTATGGCTCCTGTATTAACTTCGTATGGTATTAGGGTTGTGTATTAAAAATCCTGCCCTTCTGCGGTTTCCTCTGTTCAGTTGGGTCCTATAGGGGTATTTCCCTATTGCTTATCAATACTTATTTACAGGTCAGTGTCCAAAATCGCTCACCTTGGGGCACTTGTACGTAGGTTGCCGCATTTAGCGGTGATTTTTTGGCCCATAGAAAGCAATGGTAAGATAAAATTGGGCTACTCTTTGCCCTCTGTTTGCAGACTTAACCAAAATTTTTGTTGACAACACTGCCCCCCCCCAAAAAAAATTAGTGGGGGTCCATATTTCGAAGATAAAAATCCCTAGACATGGGTCATGTTTTATCAAAAGCCCACAAATGGCCTTGACTTAGTGTTTTTCGATTCGAAGATCCTGTATTTTCCGGTAAATCTCTTACCGTGAAGAGCAGGGAAAAAGTGGATAACGGTCAGTTTCTATTGGCTCTGTTTCCCTGTAAAGACTCCCTGGCTGCTGTCGGCCACTCCACATAAACTTTTCCGGCAAAAGGTCGTACACTGAGGTCCAATGCAAAGCATTGTGGTTACCTTTTCAGCAAGAAATAGGGTCGGACCTTGTCGATAGGAGAATTGATGTCAAATTTGTAGTTTGACATTTTACAGTCAAATTCAGAAGCAAATAATGTTATATGGGTTAAATGTTCGTGAACATCAGAGAAGGATTCGAATGTACATGGAGTTGTACAAACGGCGAGAGGCGATGTACGTAATATTGAGGAGGCACCGCCGAATCATGGCCCTCATCTCTCTAGTTTACGTCCACACGTAGGGCCTATCGCCGATCGGATCACCGGTTTATCAATTTCCTTTCCCTTCCCGCATGCGCTCCCGCGGAACGGAGTGTGGTTCTTTGGCGTTTACCTTAAGTGACTCCGCATTTTCCTTCCATCGAGAAGAAATTTTGCCGGGTTTGATTTAGCCATTAATGGTGAGGGAGGTCAGTTTTCTATTGAGCACATTTAATCCCTTATCGGTCTCTTTTTTCGGTCAATGGCCCCCATAGAAACCACCTAATTGTGTAGGTTTCAACATTTTCATGCTGTTCCTGCAAATTTTGAAAAGGCTGGGTCCTCCTTTCATGTTAAACCATAGACCTTGGTTAAATTTGGCCTTAGAAATGGGTAGTTATTTCCAGGGCTTGATACATGCATCCCCTCAAATATAACTTGCAATACCCCGAGCCCCTATACTAGCTACAGTGCCTGAGTTTTTTTTTACAAAAAATAGCTGATGATACACGGACTGGGAAACTTCTGCAAGTGCCAAATTCCAACTAATTGAACATCAGTTGCTTTCACCATTTTCTTTTCATAAATCTTCTACTTATCATCAGAACATGTATATTTTAGTCTGTATGGCAATTCCTACAAAGCCTATTTTACCTATCTGAGTATCAATCTTTTGGTGAACTATCCACTCATATATTTTGGATAAAGAATAACCTTGCAGACATGGTAACTGAATGGTTTACCCATTGTTATGCAATGGTTAAGCCTTGGGTTATCATCAGTTAGTCATCTGTTTTGTACGTTTTTCTCTCGCTCAATTCATCTTATTTTATTTGGCATAGACCTGCTGAATAAAGAAAATGTGAAAGAGAGTTAAGGCCTTTTTCCAATCAATCTGCTTGCTGACAGCGCAATGAGGTGACATGCCTTTTAAAATAAAGATCTTTCTAGACCACGGCAATATAGTTAATACACAGAAAGAAATTCACTGGTGCTATCCCATACACTCTAGGGTTTAGTGCAAGAAGCCCCATCTGCACTAGCTGCCATTTGTCAGTTGTGGTTCTTATTAATTTGTTATATCTGTCAAATCTAACATGTGGCAGCTATTGCAGATGGGCCTTCTTGTCCCTAAACCCTTGACTTGCTGCTGCTGATGAATAGTGATTAGACTGAATGTTTGCAGTGACTCAAGTCCCCACATCATTCTATTGGTTTCATGAATTAGACAATTACCAAAAAGTGCAAGTAAAGACTTCTCTATTGGGCCAAATATATGAGATATTTTGTTTGATCTTTGTGATTTGAATGTTATAGCTCCCTGTGGGATTTGTGTGAGGGCATGTAAATAATTGTAAATGATGTGTCGTATGACAGAATGTGTCATCAGTTTAGAGCTTTAGGTTTTTGAGGCAAACTTTGCATACCAAGTACCTACTTCTATCTAAAATACCTTTTTAAGACATAATGTATTCACCATTTGTGTCAAGAACATTATTTTGCAAGGCAAGTTAATTTTGTGAGCAGTGTACATTCTGCAAAAACTAAGGATATCATTTTCTTGAAATACTGCTTAAACTAATCTTTAACAGTTAATAGGTGGAACATTTATAGTTGTGAAAACTGATTTCTTGTCTGTTATTACAAATTTCTTGCTATAAGAAAAATGATTCATGGTGTGATTAAATGCAGCCATTGTTATACATCTTGAATCAACCTAATCAAAGGTTAGACCTTTTTCATGCTGAGGTCAATTATGGTCATGGTAATTCCTGTTTGTTGCATATAAAATTTTCTTGTAAAAATTCTTGTTGACTTGCCTACTTGATATGTCAGAGGGTCTAATCTCTAGGTATAATTCACTTAAGCTTCAATATAAATAATTTGTTTTTTACGGCAACTGTTCACAGTATGATAATGGTGTATAGAGACCTTATACTAACTGGATATGCATGGGTGCACTAAGCCACAATCGGTCATTTATTTTCAAATTTAATATGTCTGACTTTGCTTGTAATTGAGAGTGTAATATCACATCAACAAATTATTATTCCAATAGACATCAATTTGGAAGCTGCCATTTTGTAAACAAGTTATGTGTATGCCACGTCACTACTTGGCATGTCACCCCAATACCTTTTCAACCCTAACTAGACCATAAATCAACCTAACGCTAGCATTAATCTCGCCACACTAAAAATTATGCTAATTCTAATAATCGGGCCTAAAACCTACAATGGACCCAGATATGTTACCTCGACCGCTGTGCAAAGATATAAGTCAGATCCTGATTCTCTTCAAACTGCCTGTGTTTAAAAAAAAACAGGTTATTTTCAGGTAGTTAAAATAATTCTATAGGGATTCAGTACAACAGTGTCCAATACAACAATGCAAAAAAAATAATTACTAAAATCATCTTACCCAAATATTGGGGGAGTGTTTGTTCACATTTGAAATTGTAGTGGTGTCTGGATTGACCAAGAGCGTAATTTGAAAGCATTATTCCCCTACTTTGCACTGCCATTAATGATCTGGGCAGGATTGTAAATTAAGCCCGTATTTTGCTCCATGAATGTCATTTATCATGGGTTTTATGATTTAATTTACGATCAAGACAGGTTCAACGTTTGTACAATTTATCCAATATTTTGTGTGTTGTGTCATAACCCCCTGCATAGATATTCAAGTGATCACATACCACTTGGCACCTTTTGTGAATATATATGCAGTCAACAAAAATATTTCATCTCAGTCCGAGTTGTTTTGAAGTTCAAAGGAGTGGTTGGAATTGTTTTGGGGTCGTAAAAAGTGTAGCTTACTTTTCAAACTGTCAGTGTGACAGTTGCCTCTCATTGTATCAATATGTCTGTCTAACCTGTTTTGACCAAACTGGTTTTGATAAATGAAGCATCCAGTCCAAAAAAAGGATATTAAAACCTAGGTAAATGCATAACAGTAGTGCAATAACCTATAGGAGAAGGTTAAGAAGCGGTCATTTATTTTGGACTTTTAATTAATTAAGAATTATGTATGATTTGCTGATATGATAAATGTTGTCATAAAGGAAATTGAATTAGGGATTCATGAATAGGATTTTCAATATGAACAGTTGTTATGCTCAGAGGGCTTTAGCCCGAGGGAAAAAACAATGTTCATAGCCAAAATCCTATTCATGAATTCCCGTTCATGTTTACATGAACATTTAATACTGATACTCTCTTGACCAATCATGTACACTGTTACATTCGAGATAAACATGACTTTGTTTGATAGCTGCATTTGCATGAGATTTTTAGATAATTGGGGATTATCAGATTGAAAAACATGAATAGCCACACTGTGTATGTGTGGATTACAAACTACCGATTGTTAATGTAAGAATTAGGCCTATATGTTGGCACTGTTACCAAATTCAAATGATAGCCTTTGTTGTAATTTATTTTAAAGAAATCTAACAATGGAAAATTGTGTATTGCTGTATTAACACATACCTGGCAGACGACTCTCCTTTCCAAAGGCTATTATTTATATTAGTATTTAAGGCATGTGGACATGATTTTTTTAACTTACATGTGTACATCCAGTGTGTATTTTTATTTCAGCCAAGATTTTAATATTTTTTTTTCCAAAATGTGAGATGTAAGGAATATAGAAATCATGTGCTTAAATTCTCATCGAATGGCTTATGACATTTTGTAATAGTTAATGAGGTGGGGTAGTGGATTAAGGTAAACCATGGCATGAGAATTTTCAAGCATTTTATCATTAGCTAAATGTTCACACAGGATGCCTTATGCATTGTTTCACACCTTTCATATTCCCCTACACCAATGTCATTAACAATATGTTAAAATAGTGAATGTTCATCAAAATAATGACTGATGAAGAGTCACCTTGTCCAGAAAAGTGGTCAACAGGAAACTTGACGTCCGTTTGCGTTAGACATACAGTGTGATCGCTGCCATGAATTAGACGAGGGCCCTCCCTGGAGATAGCCGCATGAGTTAGCTGGCACAGGTATGCACCACAATCAAGATCACTCTGTATTAAGTCTCCTTTGCAGCATTGCCACCACTTCTTTAAATGCAAATGGTGCACCCGCAGGCGGAGTGCCCATCTCTCTGTCATTGGCGTTTGGGCCCTACTAACTCATATAATGTTGCTGTGGGGGGTTCGCCTCTCCCGCACAGCGAGTCTGTTTTGCATTCCCAGCATATGCCGGTACCCATTTATACTCCTGGGTGGAGAGAGGCAAGCGAGGTAAAGTGCCTTGCCCAAGTGCACAAACACATTGGCGACAGCGTGGCTCGAACCACAACTTATGCTTATGAGCCGAGCGCTGATCCACTTGCACCACATGTGCCCCACATGCAATACCTCCCATTTTCAACAAAGAAGTTCATATTTGGCTTAAATTGTTGAATTCCTCCTAGATTTCAATAATTTAAGTAATCTTTGCAACCATTGATCCAAGACTGCATGGGTGTGTTTGCCAGTTTCCTCCTCCTATATTCTTTTTCTGGATTTGATTTTAGATATTCTTATAACAACTTTAATGAACCCCTGCCGCATGCATCATAGTATACAGGATCGCGCACACAGGGGTGCAACATCCTGGATACGCCCATGTACACAATCCACAAATAACAAAAATAATTTTTGAAAAACTTGCTTCTTGTGTAGTATTGCATAGAATAGAGGGGTATTTTCGTTGGATTTAAAGGGTATAGGACAGTTTATTTAAATCCATTTCTTTTTCAAATATGACACAGTATTCTGTGTTTACAAAATGTTACAAGGTTTTCATTTTGCAGTCTAGTGGTGGCTGGCAAAAAGCATGAAAATAAACTTTGTGAAAATTCTCCAATATAGACCAGGGGTTTAGTGCAAAAAGCCCCCATCTGCAATAGCTGCCAGGTGTTAGAGTTGGCCCATATATCACTTAATAAGAACACAACTGACAAGTGGCAGCTATTGCTGATGGGACCTTCTTGCAGTAAACCCATAATAGTCTGGCACTTGATGGTTTGGTTTTACATTCAGATGACCTATAAATGCAACAGAGGGGTTAGCAAAAGTTCAGCAGCAAAAAGCAAATAACCAGACTTCAGTGTACATGATTAGAAATTGGGAATCCATTACTCGTGCATTAACGCTTATTGCATGACCGCGTCGCCAGACCGTATAATAACCAGTAATATCTGTTAATCACAACCAAGCAGTTGAATATTTTATTTATTTCTTCTTTGAATTGTTGATTGTTTGAACTGAATTATAAATTGTTTATGTTCAATTTTGAAAAAATAAATATCAAATAACTGTTTTGTTAGTGATAGAATGTAGAATTATGTTTTTTTTGTGGTTAAATTTTGGAACATGATGTTAGATTTTATGGTTTGGGATTTTATTGGCACTTAATGACAATTATGTTTTTGTGATTTTGTTCGACTAGGATTTTTGTATTTATGAGTATATTATTGGCACGCGGGATCACTAAAGGCAGTAATGTTAGTTCTGTAGAAGAAATTTTTCAAAACAGTCGTTGTTTTAAATATCCACTAAGGTCTGGTTTGGATACATTTTTCTTCTTAATAGTTACTCTTGTTAATGGCTTGGAGTTAAGAGTTGACACCCAGGTGTATTAAAGGTTGTAAGCTATCTGTGATTTAATCCCCCCTCCCTTTTTTAATAAATGGTGCACAGTGATTTTAAATGCAATTTCCTCATGATGAACGTTTGTAATTCAAGGCTTAACTCTATAAAAGGTGTGAAAATTGGCAAGTGCTAAAGTTCATTGGAGGGGTCATGGCAAACTGATTGTTTTGTGGTGTTTAAGGTTGGAAGCAACAACATACAGGCAATCATGGGAATGTTTGTGACCTCAGCGTTGACATTAGGAATAACATGGAAAATATTGTTCAAGGAATTTCTTCCAACTTTTTAACTCAAGCAACATGTCTAACAATTGACAGGGCTGGGGCTTTTTCTTTAACACTGGATCTTAAAATGTTGACTGCATTTGGCAACATTTTAGAATACTTGAACAGGTTCAAATCTGTGTTCCAAGAATTGTGCATTACAAAATTCAAAACTTGGTGTTATACAACAGAGCCCTCGGGGACGAGCAGAATAATAGTTTTTTTAGGTACGATTGAGATGAAACCTGTTTTAATAAAACATAAAAAAATTGTATGATCAAATATACACAAAATAATTCTGTTTTATCTGCTTCCACAAAATCCCGCTTTTACCCCTACACGTATGTGCATTTACTTATGTGACGCATATGTACGCCCGCTTCCCCTCCTCTATTCATTAAAATTGCACTCTCATAATTTGTATATTAATCTTTAACATGCGGAAGTTCAAAATTTGTTCTGCTCAACCACAGACATGGATCAAATCGGGATAATAACGTAAGTTGGTCGTATAAGGGCGTTCTAAAAATTTCAGCTGTAGCATTTGTAGGCTTGTTTTGTTGGCTTGCAATTTTTGATATCTGCATTAATATCACAATAGCAAGCAATGGTTGCAGTGTGATAAAACAGGCTTTGTTTGCTCTCCATTTTATCTGATTATAAAAGGTCTTAGTTCAGCGATATATAACACCAACTCTAAATGGGCTTTAGACACCCAGAAATCAAGTATCAAGGGTTGAGCAAGATAATTGTATGAATTTGAGAAGATCATTAAATAATTAATTTTGATTAGGTCACTTGAACAGTGTTCACTTCTGACAGCTCCTTGGTGGGACCTATATTTTCAAAAGGGTTTCATTACTTCGTTCGAGCCAAGGAGATATTTTAAGTACAGCGTGGTATCTGAGTAATTGACGTCGGCCCATATTAAATCATTGGGAATACATTTCATAGGATTTTCTCTGCTATCTCGTATTGTAAATGTTGCAGCAATCTTGAACGGACAGGTTTAAGATAGATTGCCATTAAGAACGGGTCATGAGCCAGTGCGTTGATCAATCATTTCCCCAGAAGTAAAATTATTATTGAGTAATAAAATTTGATGGTATATTCCCTAATGGCCTTATCCTTTTACGGTTTAGCATTTCCTGTTTACCATGGGTGGTGGTGGATATGGCGTAACAAACCGGACGAGCCCAATAGCACGCTGCTTTGCTGTTTGCTTATTGGTCGGTAGGCTGATTCACTCAAGCTGTGACTGAGTAATTTGTCGCATTGCAAATGCCCATTGTAGTGATAGTGAATTTCGAGCACACTGTGTCCTGCTAAATGGCTGCTTTGTCTGGGCTTGCCCAAAGCCTGATTATGAGGCATGCTGTTAAGCGGGCAGTGCTGTAAGAAGCTTGGGCTGCTAATGTTGTACACAGCTATGGGGAGAACAAGACCCAAGTGCATCCTTGGCTGATTATACACAAATCTAAGGTTAGGGCTGAGTTTGAATGCTTTGTTTCTCTTTCTCCTGGCGGTTGAGCTTGACTGCTGGTGATGTGTACATGATATAATTTGATTGCAGTAAGGGTCATTACCATGTGTTTGCTCTCCCTTTATGGTTGTTAAGCATACTGTGTGGCAGTGGTGGTGTATTTGTCACCATCACTGCACATCCTGCATTGGTGGAAAATGCAAGGGAGAGAGAGAAACTGTTGAGCTGTTGTGTACGCTTGCTACTTGTGGGGGATTAATAGGAGAGGAGATTATCTGGCTTTGTGCGTGTTGTGTGTTTCTACACAAACCTTTACTGGTCTCAGTTCTTGCCAGCCTGCCCTGCAAGTCATTCATTCTCTCTCAGTCGGGCTGTTGCGTGTTAATAATGGTGAAACTAGCACTCTCATGATCGACGCTGTCCCTGGTGTGTTCTTTTGAATATATGGGAAAGGTTGCAGTAATAACTATTTTACCTTCTAACTGTGTGGATCTCATGAGCGGTTCCCTTTATCGCATAACCAACTACACAGTAAACACAGCAGATTTTGCCCAGTGGAGAGTTTCCATTGTTCAGTGATAATTTTGTACAGAAGTACTCATTTCTTGGAATATATAATATGATTAGGAACTTAATGTGATTTGTTTTCTGCTTATTTCTTACAGAATTTATCAGATGCCTACGACTATAGGTTTGTCAACCACATTCTGGTCTAGCCTAGCCTTAAACCTGGGGAAGGAAATACACCGAGTTGGGCCAGACCCCGGAGTAAATGTTTGACCGATCCATTGGTACAATCAGATGGACAAGAAACACCGGTTTCCATCTAGTGCAAAGAGGAGTCGACACATGGAATCGCCTCATATATAGCAGTGAAGAGTGGAAAATCGGTCTTGGAACCTTAGTCATTGACCTGGATGCGATTTGGAAAAGGACCGGCAAGATGGCAGCGGCGGAGGCAGAATGGCGGAGGCAACCCTCTGCTGATCCCACGTCCCTGAGAATTGGCAAAATGAAAATCAAACGAAAATGAGCACCAATACTGCAGCTGGCCCTCAGGTTCCGGAGGGCCTTCGCCTCGTAAATCAATATTGCTTAGTAAACGAGACGTACGTGCCGACTGGGCACTTGTCTCCCACAACCAACAGATGGTTAAAGATGATAAAGTAACCAAAAGTGGTGGACGCAACGTGGGTGGCGGAGGTAGTAGTGGGAGTGTCGGTTGTGCAGTGGCCAACCCACCATAAACAGGATTCAATTGCTGCTGCATCGGCGCCGCCGCTGTAAGCAAACAGAGACAATTTTGACGCAGTACCAAAGGAGCGATATCTTTGACTATGGAGATATACACCATGGGAAATATATTAGCAGTCAAGATAAAGACCCTGTGGGATATAATATATTAGGATTAAAACCATGTGGAGCATAAACCGCATAACTGTGTGTAGAAAGAGAAAGAGTCTACCCGTCGGTGGAAGAAGAAGGAGAAAAGAAAGAAGGGAGAGCCGACAGGGAATAAAGGTCGCGATTTCAGCACAAAGAGCATGGGTGGAAAGAAGATGGGAGACAAAGTAATATTTTGTTGTACTCTCGGGTACATAAAACGCTCGTTAAGAACTGGGTTAGGTAAGCTGTTGGTATGTAGACACATGTGAAAAATAATGAAAGATTACCATACTGACTTCTTTTAAATTCTGAAACAAGAATTTGTTATTGAACTTGCTCTTGGGCAGTGAATACAAAGTTCGTTGTTTATCGATAGTGTTCCAAAATCTTTGCAGTTTTTAATAAAAAGTTTCAAAATTAAAAAAAGAAAAAACCTAAAAAATTAAAAAAAAAAAAAAAAAAAAAAAAAATTGTAAGTTAAAGATGGCAATTGAACCCCTTTTTTAACATCGGCCATATAGTCCATAGTATCCTGCCCATTTATATTTATATTGGAATTTTTTTCCATGACTTGTCTCATTCAACACCCCTTAGCCTTTCCACAAGTACCAATTGATACACAAAGGTAATTTACCCAACAAAGTTGTCTACTGCGGCATGATTTTCCCTGAGAGATCCTGTCTCACTCTTAAACCAGCCTCAAACCAAGTGTATTATTGGTCTATAATTTTTTATTCTAAGTGATTTAGTTCCTGGAAGGCTGGAGAAAATCAATAAACCGAACTCTTAGAATACATTGGGCAGTGCCTTCAAAATGCAGGGTGTTTGAAACAGTGGTGACAATAAGCAATTACTTTCATTATTGAAGAGTATTGGTGTTTCTCAGTCATTTGCTTGAAGTAACCACACTGAATTAACCAAGGATGCCATGGAGTGATTCTTGGTTTTGAATTTAATCTATTTCAGGCTATGAGGAAGTGTAAAATCAAATAAAGTTACTAAGTAGCATATTATATTGTGGTGCTTTTTCACAGTATTTTCTTTTGAGCATAATTTCAAGCAAAAGATAAAATATTATTTTAAACATTTCCTTATAATTAAGGTGACTCGACATTATTCCAGTGTAAACCTTACTGTGAGGCCAACTTCAGCCTCAAACTAAACTTGGCGAGCGCTAGGTTCACTCCCCATTTCAGTTTACAAAAATCATTGGGATAATGTGTGAGTCCGGTGTGGGTGTATACTTGGTCAATTAAATGCATCAAGGAAGGTAAAAAGAAGCCGATGTATAGACAGTGTGGTCCTACAAGCAATTTCACAAAGCATATGAAGTATCAAACATTAACACATAAAATTAAGCATCTATACTAGAGTGACTCAGACAACGTGCAGCCAAAATAAACATTCATAATTATTTTTAGTGTTATATAATATTTTTAAAAAAAAAAAAAAAAAAAACATTTTTAAGGTTAGTGTCCAGAGTTTGGTATTCTTCCAAAATACTAATGCATCCACACAATCCATATCCAACTTTGTCAATGTTAAAAAGATCCATTTTTTAGCGAAAGAGGTATTTCCTCCCCAGAACACTCTACACAATTTATTCCTGTCGTAAGAAATTTTTGTGTGACCACCAGCATAGCTGGCAGGACCACTTTGCAATCCTCTGTGTGTGTCTGTGTATTGGTGTGTTTAATAATTGTTACGTTTTTTATGAGTGACCACAGCTAGATCTTTGAATATAGCGGCGCAAAACCTTAGAACCATGAAATTCAATTTTTTAGTTTTTTTGTTTTTTTGTTTATTTGGAATAATAATTTCATGTTGTTAACTATCTACTCATAAGGTTGCATTTCACACATCTCATTTTCAAGGGTTTTAATTTTAAGTTAATAAAATCAAATACGATCTCTCTTCAAATTTGTAAGTTCTGAAAATTGCCATGAAAAACCTGTACCCTGGTTGACTCGCCCATCAACAACTAGCAATATTTCTGTGGAAGGTAGTGGCATGTTGTTGACACAGATACCTTAGCACTGCAACTGCTACTAAACAGGGGCCGACATCACTTGTCAAGGGGACAGGTACATGGCGAGTTAAAAAAAGGCGAGTTAGAGAAAAGGCGAGTTAAAAAAGCGAGTTACCCCCCACGAAATGATACAACAAGTCCCATTGGGCGCGTTAGGTTCTTACGCCAAGTCCCAGTTGCGAGTTATGATATTTTACGGCAAGTCCTCATGGCGAGTTTAGATCTTACGGCAAGGCCCAGTGGTGAGTTAGGATATTTGTCAGGCCCAGTGGCGATTTAGAAATTATGCCATCCTCTAGTGGTGAGTTGGGTACTTAATCATGCCGAGTTAGAATTTGGAGTATGATTTTCGCTTAGTAGGGATGTGAGCTTGGGTTAAGTGGGTGTGATGTGATCTTACATGTTGAGTGCATTGGACAGACGGAGGTAATGTGGATGTTGAGTTCTGGGGTCTGTTTGATTTGGGGAAGTTTGTGGAGTATGGGGAGGTTTGTGATGGCATTGTGTGAGTTATAGGATTTGATGGGTTGGTGGTCTTAAGGAGAGTTGAATGCAGGTGTGCATGTGTGGTATGGGGAAAACTCACGAAGATGTGCAACTTGTAATGGCAATGTAATGCCATACAAAACTGGGGACAGATTTCCTTTTACTGCAAAGGTCGGCCTACAACAGGTCATTTGGCCAACCACCAGGAAAGTAATACTGTCACAGGGGCATAAAATTTTCTCCTTTAGATTTTTCCAAAACCATAAAACGACTATATTTTATGATCTATTTTTATGACTTCGCGCAACCTGGGACCTTTTGGGTAGCATGAACAATCAAATATGTCAAACTATTAACCCAAATTATACTGAGGTCCCACCTTCTTAACTTACAAGGCACATGGTTTACAGGCCTGAGAAGTAGGAAAAAGCATCTTTGCCTGTGGTCTTCTAATCAGTGACAAAGTATGTACTCCTTCCTATGATAATGTTAACCTTGTAACAATATTAATTGAGAGCACATTGGTGGTGATATAGCACTGGTGCATTCTATACCACGCAATGTCCCTTAAGATGGTAATACTGACCTACATAACTTACTAGTCGTTGAACCTTTGAGTGCTTGCAAAGTCCAAAAGGGTATGTCAGAAATTTGGTGACCTGTTGAAATTAAACAATATAGCCACTAAATTATTCTAGCTTATTCTCATACACTGTCATTTGAAAGTGAGGGAGGTCAGGATTTCACTTTCCAGTACAACCATGACTTTTAGCAGGATCAAAACACAGTAAGACCCTTCTAATTCATGAAGGTTGGATTCTCTGGGGTTCTATACAACCACATAAGTAACATTAGTTGATTAACACACGCGCGATACACCCACAACCAACACAAAACAAAAACAAAAAAAATTAGAATTATTTGCATCAGAAGCCTATGTAAATCAGAGAGCAGATCCCTTGCAGCAGTCAATACATTTCATGAACCACATTGATTTTTAAACTTTGGGGCTAATATATCACCTTCCCTATAGTTTATAAACAATGTGGCATCTTTGTGTATGCATAGCAACATTTTTTGTCAAGAATGTCCCCTTTAATTGACCCCTTAATACTTTAAACCCATTTTGCACTATACTGCACTGTAACTCTTGAGTGGCTCTTACTCGCTTTGGTGCAACTCACCAGTGGAATTTGAAGGCTTTGGCACGACATTATGACTTTGGCGAACTCCCACGGGAACTTGATAGATTTGGTGTAACTCGCCAGCGGGACTTGGATGGCTTTGCCGTAACTCGCCATCGGGACTTGATGGCTTTGCCATAACTCCCCAGCGGGACTTGATTGTTTTGGCGAAACTCGCCAGTGGGACTTGATGGATCTTCGTGGGGGGTAACTCGCTTTGTCTCTAACTCGCTGTTTCTTACTCCCCAAAATCTCTTCCTTGTCAAGGGGAATTGTGATGTCATTTACCTTGTGTGCTTTTGATTGATCAGTGGTCTCCAGGTTACTGCATTTCATAAAAAGTCATGGAATTTTGTCAAAACTTTTCCCATTTTATAATAATCTGTACGATTGTGTATTTTAAAGTTACATGCGCCAGATTTTCTGATGGAGGTAAATGGGGACATGGTGATTGCAAACACCGCCGGCCATGGAATACTTCATCAAGACTTGGGACTAGTTGGAGGGTGTTGTGTGCAACAATAGGACTTACAAATTTAATCTTAGTGTAAAATGACTTTGATGGTACAGTTTTTTTTCACAAAATCAACATCGAATAAATGAAAATTTGCTCTTTTTGTCCTTTGATCCATTTTTCAGTCTCAACATCCTTGGTGTAAATCCCTGACTGACAGTAAACCAATCAAGCCTAAATGGACTAAATCCTATAATATAAACCCCATTCAACTCATACATGTCCATACAGATTGTTATGGATTGATTTGTGTAGAAATTAATGAAGCGTGGACCTCTTTACTTTGCTCTTTTGCATAAGAGTAATAGCGTAACATTTTTCAACATGGCGCAAAAAAACCCCCAAAAGGACAATGCACCCGATTTCTTGGTTTCTTAAAAGTCAGAAGATGTTTTAACTTGAAAATTCCTTTTTAGCACGGGATCAATAGTATAGAACATGGCTTAAACAATGGAATAATCCTTCATTACTGAATATTTGCCACCTGGCCTTGGAAACTCTGGGTGTTTTCTCATATTTGTTTTTTTGATTAAGGCGATGGATTTAGGGCAAGTACAGCTTGATAAATGTGCTATGAAGGACAGCAACCCACCTTCTGTTATGAAGGTAAATTATTTTAAAATGGTACAAGTTTTCTTAACGTCATAAATTGGCAACGTTAATGAGGTAATGTGAACTGTGTTATCTCGCGATGAGCTTACAGTTGTTTCTATCTTACTTTATAAATTTGTTGGAAGAGGTGTTTAATTACCTACACTGTAGACCCATTGAGGACAATTTATATTGCAACCACAATACTGAGGAAGTGCCTAATCATGCTGGCCTTGTTTTCACACTTTCTGTTAAAAATCAATATCAAACCAATTGCAGTGGATCAAGGTTAAGTTAGTACTTCAAGCTTGCCATTGAACGTAACATCATATATTGCTTTAATCCCATAAAAAAATAAAAATTAACAAAAAAAAAACTTTATGGAGTTGGCCAAAATACAATGTGGCTGCCTCTCAACAACTTGCACATTTGTCCTGACCGGGGAAATTTCTGTTGGGATGAATTGTTTTTTATCATCCATCATTGTCATTATTATTCTATCTTTTTGATAAATGGCAGTAAATACTGAAGGAAATTCAGTTGGTCAGAACCGGCAAATACCAGAGGAGTTCGTTTTTATGAACAATCTTAGGGTGACATTTTGTGATTCAGAGCCTTGCCCCCAGAGACTTGGCCTCAAAAAGTTTTTTTGTTTTTCATCCCCCCCCCCCTTGGTCTTTACTATCATATGTGTGCCTAATTTTACGTGCTGATTTGATGTCTGTATATGCTAATACAGTGAATTGTGAACATCGTGTCATCACTTAGCCCTATACTTTTAGTTGTACATCCTGACATTTCAGCTAACTTCGGTTCTCATTAATGTTCCCATGTTTTAGTTTTTGTTGATGTCATTTTTTGTGACCACATCTGATGATGCCGCCGGCCTACCAATTTTTAAAATCGATCCATTAAAATTGACTTTTGTGATGTAAAAATGATGATAAAATGGAGAATGAGCCCATATGATATTTTCATTTCCTTCACAATGAGCAGTCAAAGTACAGATTTGCAGCTGGTTTCAGTGGGCCTGTTAATCTCGCAGACACCAAAATGGCAGCTCGTAAAGTTATCTCATATTAGTAACAAGCTGTCAGTTGTCGCCAACATCACCCATTTACGATCATGATGATAACAGATCAAGTAGGATGGAATCTTAAAGAGACACAAGGAGATTTTCTGAGCATACAAAATTCTCTATTTCCAGTAGATTGGTTTTGGAACAAAACCCAAAAGTTGAAAAGAATACCTAAATCTAAGTTTTGAAATTGCATGCAGTCCTAATCGGTCCTCCTTGGAAAGCTTGCTTTGAATTTGCATTGGAAAATACTACATCCAACAGCGTTCTCAGCCAGGGTGCGGAGGCAGTGCAAGCACCCCGGGGTTTGCAAAAATGATACAAAATCAGCCCATTTTTACTCACCAGAGGTACCCCCACATATCCCGACTGCACCCTGAGGTCTCCGTGCAGGCCTGGGTACACCCCTGACATCTTTTACACAAAGGTGGTATTTTCAGTTTCTACATGTTAACTTGAAGGTGTGATTTTAGGCCTAGATACAATTGGTATAGCAGTATAAATGTAAAAAATACTAATAAAAATTGCCTTTAAAAGGTGTTGAATGTTCAATCATGGATTAATCATTGGTTTATTTTTTTGTAATTTTTTAATTTTTTATTGAAATACTGTGCTTAAATTTGAGGTTTACTTTACGGAAATGTCATTGGTCCATTCAAGGTAGGCCTATAGTGTAAGCATGGATGCAATGTTAAAATGACCCCTGTGGATTTTACAATTGTCGTCTCACAAATTTCATGGATTCAAGACTTTCATACATTTCCGAATTACAGAAATTTGGGTCATGTATACAATATCGGAATGTTGTTAAAAAAAATGACCACAATAAACACAAATTCAGAAATGTAAAACAAAAATTTTGATACCAGCAATACCCCTTGACTCCTTCGGTACCTTTTGTGTGGATAATTCCTGCTTAGATGGTTAAACGTCACACAGAAGCATTGCCCGCTTTGTCAGGGTGGATCAATTTTCAGGAAGTTTAATTATATCACTAACCATCCCTCCAACCTTTCTTTGGGCATTCTTCCTTAAGAAAATTAAGGAATTAAGTTTGCAATCAATCAAGAAATACATCTACCCCACTTAAAATTGGAGAGCCTAGAACTAAACTGTTTTTTTTTAGCTTCAATACATTACTTACAACAATCTTCAAGCCCACCCCAAGGGTTGTTTAGTATCACTCAATCAATTGCTTTACCTAATACCTAAGTACAATGTATACATGTTAAGTAAGTATATGAAAAGAAATGGAATGTGGGACTTTGCATCTGTTGAAAAGAAATTGATCATGCATTGCATCACTGAATTGGTGATAAATAGTAAACAAATATTGACTGCTTAATAGGAAAATAGTGCAAAATAACTACCCTCGGTGACTGGAGGGTCTTCAGTCACCAAGGGGAGGTATTTTGCACCATTTCACAAATATAGAGCAGTCAATATTTGTTTTATATTTAAACATACAGTATAAAAATATTTCTCCCACAAATTTCTCAAACTGCTCTAGATATTGATTTGTTTTATGGTATTAGCACTATCTACAGCATTGAGTAATTGCTCCAGTGCTTCAACAACCAGCTGAAACCCAAAATTCTCCATTTTGAGTTAAAAAATTCAATGGAAATTGCCCAGCAGTGACATGTAAACATGCAAATATCAAGCACATGATATAATCGATGCAGTGTCAAAGGTCGGGTTGCTGATTGGGTCAGATCAATCGCTGTGAGGCACGGGCGATGTAAGATACCAATACAGAGAAAAAGTTCCCATAAAAACGACTATTACTTTATATGTGAACTTTTTTCCCTCTTGTGAAATTTTGAACTGGTCTAAATATTTTATGACATGAGATAATAGTGTCCACCAATCAAATGGCAGAAATATTTTGTGTTATATAACAAGAACTATTATATGTATTTGCACTTGGTTCTGTAACCACTACAGTGAGTGATTTCTTAAATACAGAAAAAAAAACTCTGATCAATTATAGTTAAATTGAGTCTATTGTATAAGTATATGTAAATATATTCTGAATATTAGTAACTGTTAATCCAAATTTCAAGTAGCATCCTCCTTTCCTATTGTCTGACATGCCCTATTGAATGTTTCCATGACTGTAATAGTCAGTCAAGGAAAGTGGACATAATTGACCAAAAATCAGCTCATTCAAAGCATGTAATACACTGAGAAGTAAAAGACCCCTTCAGGATTTCAGAGCTTTATACAAGAGAGCTAGCATTAGTTTGCATAGGATGTTGAGTAGGTATAGGTAGATAGCCTAAGGAAAGAATGCTACTCAATGGATTGACCAGTCCAATTTAAAAGTCAATGGGATTCTTTGTGCAGGAATTCATTCACATTATTTGGTCGGCTTGTGGGCTTAACTTTGAGAAGTGAGAGCTTTTTTAAAACCTATTTTTTCAAGTTGGTAGGGAATGAAAAATGTGGCGGTTGATTTTCCTTGAAATTCCAATTTGGTCTTTTTTATGCATTTTTGGTTCTCTTTTGGTAATACCATCCCAAGATTAAACACATAAAACCCTTTGTTCCGACTTGGTTAACCATTATAAGGTCTTGAAATAACCTCTGCTTCTTGCTTTAAGATTTAGAGTCAAGTTTTGGGTCACCCTCCAGAGTGGGGTTTCATTCTTTTCTAATCTTAATTTCACTTATGTCATTTAGATCAAGATCATTTTTAAGGACAATGAAATTCTGATCTGTTATCAACCTGTCAAAAAATAGACATGTTACAAGAATTATTGATTTTTTCAAGATCTAATGCATTCTCTTTCAAGGGTATATTATCATTTTTGTGTTGTACATCAAATACCCTCATCCCGCAGTCTCTAGACACAATCGACGAATCCGGACCAGCCAACTGTGGTCAGATTTGATCCGCCATTAATGGGGGGCCTCCAACCCAAAACCTATCAAATCTTTTGTACGTCTGTACCACGCTGATTTAAGTATAATCAAAAGCTCACTTAATCTGCACATTGGGTGTGAATTCAAGCAGGATGCACCCGGCTATGCTGCCAGTGAGGTGTTGGATGTGTAAAATCGGATTGGGTATTATTAACACTTGTGCATGTGGTTTTCTGTTACACTGATTGGCATATTATCCCAGTTGATTGTTGTGTATCCTACTTTTTACAATCTGCTTCTATTCAAAACAACATACACACATACACACAAACGCATGTACACTACACACACCCACACTCTTATACTAATCCCTACCATTCTGTGCGCTTAATGATGTCTTTCATTACCAGCATGCCTATTACCATGTTGTGTTGTGTACCTTACTTTTTACAATCTGTTCTATTTATAATTGTTATTTTACGTGTTCAATATGTTGTCCTAATAAATGCGCAGGTGCACCAGAACACGTGTGCACTGTGGAACTATGCACATGTACACACTCTGATCTTGTATTCCCCACCCATATCTTATCTTTGCGCTTGTTCATTTGCTCTCCCTCCATTGAGCCCTCCACCTAACAAGAACAGATGTCGTGTACAGACTTTGCTGTCATGATTTAATCTACAATGTACAATTATATTATTGTTATGTCTGATTTCACTTCATGTCTGGTTGTTTGATTTTTTATCATCATCAACTCAGCGGTTAAAATGTGTGATGCTTTAAACTGTACCTATATTGTATATAAGGTATTTCGTTTCTATGTTATCGCACACAGAACCCCCCCACTATAATTGTTGCTTGCTTGATTTATGTCATGCTATTCTCCTGAGTTCAATTGAGTTTGTTACTCAATTTCTTGTAATAACCCTATTAAATTCATGGACCATACAAATAAAACATACACGCACACACACGCGCCCCCGCACACATACACACAAACACAACGTCTGCCAATGATGTAAGCGCTATGATCCTCATTATTCTCTATTTGCTACCTAACGTAGAGTGTCAATTACGGGCGGGTCCATTATGTTATTACTTGTATTTAGCATTCTCTTGGCCCCATGATACACACATGTTTTATAATTCGTCTATTGCTAAAAACACACAGACTAAGCCCTGGTATCCATGCTTCCTCCTTACTTTGTTTCCGATGCTCGTTTAATGACTACCCCTTGTTCTAAAATTGTACCAGTGTTTATGCTGTATCCAGTTTTTTCTAATTGATGTCTTATGAAGACAGTCATTGCTCGTGCATTACTGCATTGACCATGCACCCCATTGTCATATTCTTTGCAGGATTTTGTGACCAAAACCTATTTATTTTTTTTATACCAAATTTTAAAAGTCCTCACCTGTAAGCAACCTAAATTTTAAGTAAATACTGTATCTATTTTATTGTATAAATAATATTTAATAATGTATTTGTTAATTCTGTTACCTTGTATGTAAGTAATCATTTGTGTAACTCAATTTTTGTACAACTGCTGTATTTTAAGTTGTTGTATAAATAATCCTCAGCTATTTGTATTATTAGCCCTTGTTCGTTTTACTTGTGCGTGTCTTTATTACTTTCGTCTTGTCTGACTTGTATACACTCTGGTCAAGGTATGTTGATTTTATCTAACTCGGTTTATCAATTACTCTCTTTATTTTCTTCATTTTCAATTCTACCTAATCCAAAACTTATCTCTCAAGTCCCACTCCATCACTCACTCTATCTCCCTCTTTTAGTCCCCCCTCTCTCTCTCTTCTCGTTCTCACTCTCCTTCAAACCATCCTCGCTTTTACGTTCTTTTGATTTGCCATTTCAGTATGCCGTTTTTGCCCTGCAATATACGAACTGCCATTTAACACCAGCTTCACGACGAAGACTTTCGCCCATCACTAATTGAATTTTCACCAACACTAAATGGAACATCATCAAAATTATTCCCTTTGCATACCCACTACTTACAGACCCCATATCATCTCAAACATTGTGATAACCCATCCCTTAATTACACACACACAAACCAATTCTGGTTCTGACTCCCGCTATCACACTGACGACAGATTCACACACTAATAAAACCACACAAGCAATGACTCATTTTCATATTCCATTTCAACTGTCGTGTATCACAAAAATCATATGAAGAAAATGCATAACTACCTTGATTCACCTGAACACTCTGTCTCTGTCTAGCATTCTCGGAGGAAAACAGGCTTACTGACACCCAAGTCACCACTTAACCTTAACGGCTACACGTACATTCCCCCCCGGACCGCTCTCACAGCAGAGGAAGGGGAGTTTGTCTTTACATAAAAAATCACCTCTCAATAAAATCATTGACACAACACCAGGACCCGAATTTGACTCACTTTCATTCATCTCCCATAACACCAACATAGACCCAAACACGTAACTTGTCGGAGTGATTTACAGATGCAGAAGCACACAATCCAAAATTTACCGCAGCTTCGCGCAGCAGCAGCTTCTGCTGCACTAATAAACCCAACAGTGACGTCTATATTGTCGGTGACTTTAATATCAATTTCTCAATTACTTCAACTAATCAACACATATGATTTTATTAAACATCACTTCAAACTCCTATATCCCAAAAATTAACAGACACCTACAAGAATTACGATTAAACACAGCCACGACTCATAGATAACTTTCACAAACTCCAATGACACAGGAATCCACACCAGGGGGATATTTGTCACTGACACTAAAGATCACCTTCCCCTATTCCTCATTACAATTCTCAAAGCATAGCATTGCCCACAAAACAACAATCAATAAACGGTGACTACAGAGATACAACCCATTCGTACCTTTAACATTAGAATCAACACTGAATCATGGAACATATACTCACAGAAAAGACCCGAACAATGGTACAGCAATTTCATTACAACTTATACAAAATAAAAAAAATAAAAAAAATAAAAAAAATAAGACCTTAAAAAATCGTAACAATAAGCAGGCCCTGCGATGACAACAGCAATTTCCAAGTCACTCAAAACAAGCACGGCATCTACAAAAACCTTACCGAGAAAAACACACCAAGCAACCAACAACAAACAACAATTTCTCTTGTGCCAATGTTCACACATTGTTTTTATAATTCGTCTTGCTTAAACACACACCGACTAAGCCCTGGTATCCATGCTACCTCCTTACTTTGTTTCCGATGCTCGTTTAATGACTACCCCTTGTTCTAAAATTGTACCAGTGTTTATGCTGTATCCAGTTTTTTCTAATTGATGTCTTATGAAGACAGTCATTGCTCGTGCATTACTGCATTGACCATGCACCCCATTGTCATATTCTTTGCAGGATTTTGTGACCAAAACCTATTTATTTTTTTTATACCAAATTTTAAAAGTCCTCACCTGTAAGCAACCTAAATTTTAAGTAAATACTGTATCTATTTTATTGTATAAATAATATTTAATAATGTATTTGTTAATTCTGTTACCTTGTATGTAAGTAATCATTTGTGTAACTCAATTTTTGTACAACTGCTGTATTTTAAGTTGTTGTATAAATAATCCTCAGCTATTTGTATTATTAGCCCTTGTTCGTTTTACTTGTGCGTGTCTTTATTACTTTCGTCTTGTCTGACTTGTATACACTCTGGTCAAGGTATGTTGATTTTATCTAACTCGGTTTATCAATTACTCTCTTTATTTTCTTCATTTTCAATTCTACCTAATCCAAAACTTATCTCTCAAGTCCCACTCCATCACTCACTCTATCTCCCTCTTTTAGTCCCCCCTCTCTCTCTCTTCTCGTTCTCACTCTCCTTCAAACCATCCTCGCTTTTACGTTCTTTTGATTTGCCATTTCAGTATGCCGTTTTTGCCCTGCAATATACGAACTGCCATTTAACACCAGCTTCACGACGAAGACTTTCGCCCATCACTAATTGAATTTTCACCAACACTAAATGGAACATCATCAAAATTATTCCCTTTGCATACCCACTACTTACAGACCCCATATCATCTCAAACATTGTGATAACCCATCCCTTAATTACACACACACAAACCAATTCTGGTTCTGACTCCCGCTATCACACTGACGACAGATTCACACACTAATAAAACCACACAAGCAATGACTCATTTTCATATTCCATTTCAACTGTCGTGTATCACAAAAATCATATGAAGAAAATGCATAACTACCTTGATTCACCTGAACACTCTGTCTCTGTCTAGCATTCTCGGAGGAAAACAGGCTTACTGACACCCAAGTCACCACTTAACCTTAACGGCTACACGTACATTCCCCCCCGGACCGCTCTCACAGCAGAGGAAGGGGAGTTTGTCTTTACATAAAAAATCACCTCTCAATAAAATCATTGACACAACACCAGGACCCGAATTTGACTCACTTTCATTCATCTCCCATAACACCAACATAGACCCAAACACGTAACTTGTCGGAGTGATTTACAGATGCAGAAGCACACAATCCAAAATTTACCGCAGCTTCGCGCAGCAGCAGCTTCTGCTGCACTAATAAACCCAACAGTGACGTCTATATTGTCGGTGACTTTAATATCAATTTCTCAATTACTTCAACTAATCAACACATATGATTTTATTAAACATCACTTCAAACTCCTATATCCCAAAAATTAACAGACACCTACAAGAATTACGATTAAACACAGCCACGACTCATAGATAACTTTCACAAACTCCAATGACACAGGAATCCACACCAGGGGGATATTTGTCACTGACACTAAAGATCACCTTCCCCTATTCCTCATTACAATTCTCAAAGCATAGCATTGCCCACAAAACAACAATCAATAAACGGTGACTACAGAGATACAACCCATTCGTACCTTTAACATTAGAATCAACACTGAATCATGGAACATATACTCACAGAAAAGACCCGAACAATGGTACAGCAATTTCATTACAACTTATACAAAATAAAAAAAATAAAAAAAATAAAAAAAATAAGACCTTAAAAAATCGTAACAATAAGCAGGCCCTGCGATGACAACAGCAATTTCCAAGTCACTCAAAACAAGCACGGCATCTACAAAAACCTTACCGAGAAAAACACACCAAGCAACCAACAACAAACAACAATACAAAAACAAATAACTCACATTATCGTTATTGCAAAGAAAAGAAAAAACACAAAAAAGAACAAATTCAGAAAAACTCAAAATGAATCGTACCAAACCTTGGACATTCATCACAACATTCTAGGCAGGAAGGTTTCCACTAAAAAAATCCCTGACCTTTTCACAATCATACTAATAAACAGATAACTGTCCCGCTTGACATAGCTAACGCATTCAACGATCACTCACTAACATGGGCAAAAACTTGGCTAACAAAAGCCACCTTCATTAACTCATTTAAAAATCCTTCCAAAAAACACATTCACTTCATTTTTTCTGAATCCAGTTTCACTCGTAGAAGAAATGCACAAAAACTCGCCACCTGTTGAGTCAACTGTTATTTTATAAAGTGCGGGTAGGTTACCACAAGATAGATCTGGGAATTGCTAACAAATCATATAACAACATCATATCGCCTCTGATGCACATTTTAACCAATCACTTCTCACCGGAACTTTCCCAGATCACCTCAATCAGCCAAACAGTCTTCCCAATTTACAAAAACAAAGACGCACATAACAATGCCAAATTTACAGGCCCATTTCTGTTCTTCCATCTTTTTCAAAATGCTTGAAAAAATCATGTTACAAACGTTGTCTACATCTTAAATAAGCCACACCATTCTTGTCGAGAACAAAACGTTTCGGCCCAACGACTCAACTCATGCGCAACTCCTTGAAACTAACAATAACATCAACCTTTGCCACTAAAAAATAATTTCCACACCATGGGGGTATTCTGATCTCTCCAAGGCTTTCGACACCATGATCACAACATTCTTCTTCACAAGCTTTATCCTTACGGTGTCCGTGGAGTAGAGTGCCTCCTGGAAGTGGTTCAGGAGTTACCTAATAAACCGCTCACAATCAGTATAGGGTTACCTCCATCGCATCATCAATCAAACCTATCCCAGTTGGCGTCTCCCAAGGCTCAATCCTTGGACCATTACTTTTCATCCATTTACGATGAAGAATCACCAAAATCTCTAACACACTAAACCTAATCTTATTTGCATTCTTAGATGACACAACATTTATTCTTCAAACTTCTAACATTAACCCTAAACCAGGACCGGGTCGTTTTGCCGGCCGACGGCCAAAGCCCAACAAATTGCCAACGAAAGCATCTTCTATTTTTATTTTAACGGCCCAGATGCAACGAGAGCCAAGTTTGCGTTTCATTGCATCTCGGCGTTTTTCCCGGCACCGGATAAGTACGCGTTAAAGTCAATAACGCCCAGATGCAACGAAAAACATCGCGCCATTTTCCCGGAAGACGGCCCAAAATGCAACGAAAAAAATAGCGTATTTTCCCGGAAGAGGCCCGATTGCAACGAAAAACATCGCGCAAATTACCGGAAAGACGTCCCAGATGCAACGAGAAACATCTCGTGAAAATGACAATTTAAAAACAGGGTAAATAATAAATAAATAAATAATAAATAAATTAAATAAATAATGGATGCGTACTGCCCACACTGATCTGCATGAAATTTGTAGCTTATAGTTCGCCCGTCGTACGTGGCTCTATTACGCTACGTCATAGTTCATGCGTGGCGCTATTTTGCTACGTCATGCTCCGGTTTACGTCATGAATCGTTTAGGCATAATTAACCCAATAGCTTATCGAAAATGGTGGCGCTATCACCATCGAAATCGAAATGTCTATGGGCATTTTGACAGTGTCACCCGCCTGATGAAAAGCATTGCGACTTCTGCGGGCAAACGTCCGAAAGGCAGTGAAAGGCATCGCATCATTTCCAGTCTATAACGGCCCCAGATTGACAACGAAAAACATCGAGTAATTTTACCGGAGAAGACGGCCCAGATGCAACGAAAAACATTGCGCGTCATTTCCGGAAAGACGGCCCAGATGCACTGAGAGCCAATGAGAGTCATTTGCGCGACCAAAAATAGTTGTTGAAGGCCCCCAGATGCAACGAAAAGCATTTTCGACCGGTACCACGTTTTCTTTGCCTCTCATTTCCGCTCGGCCCGCGTTAGGGTTAATGCACGTTTTAACAACATGAATCATGAACTCGCAAAAATCACTGACTGGTTTAATTTCGGGCTAACAAACTTTCTCTCAATGTTTCAAAACTAACTAATGCTTTTCTCTACACACAACACCAATCACAATCAAACATCTACAAAATAGCTAACAGACAATCTCCCAGGTAATCAACCAAATTTCTTGGCCTATTACAATCGACGACAAACTAACATGGAAGAACACATCAACTCTGTCACTACCAAAGCATCTCACGCAATTGGTACAATTACAGAGTTAAACACACCTTCCAGACTACAGACTTAAACATCACTTTACAACACACTAGTTCTCCCTTACCTTAGCTACTGTAACATCATTTGGGCCTCAAACTATCATTCACGGTCACCAACTAAACATCACACAGAAATGGGCCATCGCACTATCACAAACCACTCTATCTGTAAAACATCACAATTTTGCCATTATTTCACTCACTGAAAAACACTTAAATATAGAGCACATAAACAACTTCAAACATGCTGCTCTTCGTTTAACTATCACAAACAATCATTACCACAAAACTTCAGGAATTACTTTACCACAAACAGACAAAATCACAGCTTCAACACCAGACAAGTGCAAATCCATCTTCCACTCCCAAATATACCTCTGAAAAGCACTTATTCAGTATCATGGCGCAAAAACTTGGAAGGATGTCTCCCAGAATCCACCAACCATTCAACAAACAAAATACGGGCAAAGACGAAACCTTCGGAAAAAAAACATTCTCAACAGAAATTCGTATGGAAATTACTCCCAAGTCCGTATTCTCTCCCGCACTTTATTCGTCACTCATTGCTATCTCCACTCCTTACTTTTTTTATTCACCTCCTTACCTCTTCAACCCCTGCTTCCTCATTATGTATACACGAATCCGACGGCGACTATTATCGCCCCCACTACGCGTTAGGCGGCGCACTCACCATCAGCCATGACTGAGGGCATCTTTTGCAAATTTCTCGTTATACACCGCGTTTACGTTGTCCGTGTTACCACAAAGAAGAGATAATTTTGATCAGGTCTGAGGCAAAAACCAACATATTCACGTTATCCATTTGTATATCACATGGGTGGCTCAGGAAAAAAAATGTAAATTTCTTGGACTGCACAAATAGCGATAAAAAGTTACAAAATGGAAACAAAACGCGTGCGAATTCACTCGCTAATGACCAATGAAACAATCATAGTATCCATTTCAGTCTAAATACCACATTGTAACTCGCCGGTCATTTTCTCGTGTACTGATAGTCCAGGCGTAGCATGCCATTCCATGCACAACCGAGACTAATTGTCAGATCTCCAATCGATCACATGGGCACGGAAGTGTCCTTTCTAAAACCACCAAACAACCCGCATCGAAGATGTAACGTTTTCAGAAAGACAATACGGTCGGTCTTTGGGAACTATCAAGTTTGCACGTACACGGAATATATTAACATCTATTGTTTATTTATTTTGTCTGGGATGTTGAATTTACGAAAAATTATTTTTTTCACGCGGCTGTTATTACCAATTTTTAACACGTCTTCTAACAATAAGCCGTTCATTTCTCAGTCACGCAAAGTGGGCGAGATGATAAACCTGCAATTTTTACAAACAAACAGTAAGGGACACTTGCCCTGGAATTCCAGTTTAAGTTTAGGCAGTCCCCTGACATCATCCTTAAATAACCAGGAAATATAAACGGTGAAATTTGTTAACAATTGCAAAAAAAAGGTAGGTTGGAACTCGTATTATCATGATTATGGGCTAATTATTTCGTTCGTTAAAGCCAATATGGCGGCGTGTTGATTGTGTGTACTGCTGTGTTTGGCGGCCGGGATGTCCCCCAGTAATGGCGGCGGCGACGTAGAGGTCGTCATTCGAGGCTCCCCGTCGGATTCGTGTATTGTGTATTAGTATTACATACCTCAGCAAGATAAGATATGTTGAAAAGTCTGTCTTTCCTGCAATTCCCGTATCATGTACTCCCGTTAAGTGTATGTTTAGGTTAGACCTCCGCATACCTTGTTGTTTTCTTGTTATGTATAATTACCTATGTAATTTTATACATCCCTACTTGTGTCAGTATTGTAATATTATTGTAAATATTGAGTATATTTTACTTTATGGATTACCGGGCCAAGTAAAACGATAAGCCCTATCGGGTTGTTGTCAATTACTGGTCCTAGCATATCATTTCCGAACAACCTGCCCTCATCTTAGTACAGTTTTAATATACTTATTTTTATTGTATATTAAGCTAATATACTGTATTATACATTTTGTCACGTACGATATGTTATGCTGAATAAAGGAATCTGAAATCTTGATTATGTTCACAGTTTAAAGGGTTAGCTGAATTTAATGCACAATACTGCATAAGGCTAAGCCCATGCTATGCTTTCAAGTCAGATATTATGTGTAGGCTAGTAATAATACTACTACTAGTATCAAAAGCCAAGGCCCGCAGATGCATGCTTGAAAAATGGGAATAGATTTATGACAACGAAAACATCCAGTGTGAAATTTACATAGCAACAGTGAGTGCATGCAAGAAATAGCATTACCTTTGATTCTCAGAAGGAAGAAGGCACAAATGGAATGCGATAACAACAAATTCTTGAGGCTTGTCATTGACTCGATGAATGACGGTATAGATGTAAACAAGCCATGGGGACATTAACTGTGCTGCTGCGCCTTTTATTTCTTGTAGGCGTGGTTACATCTCGTGGAGCACAATAAGGCACATCTCGCAATTGAAGTCGAGAGAGAGGGAGAGAGAGAGGAGAATTGGCTGATTAGGGCTGATCAAACCCAAGTTGTTTCAGGAAGCTGACTCTACTTAGTAGGTTACGCTGCCCTAGCCCTTTCAGCGGTTTGCTCCGTTCAGGGATATGGATGGTTTGCAAGCAGAGAATGCCACTAGTCAATGGGGTCCGGGTCGGTTCATTTTTGTCGCGTTCAATTGTTAGATTCTTTTACCTTCCTGTGCTAATGCTCTGTACAGGGCAGCTAGCCCGCCTTTGGGGATTTTAACAGAAGATACAGAATAAAAATCACAATGGATAAAAAGCCAGTAATGTAATAAAAGCCAAATCATGGAAAGCTGGGGTCATTTTGTTGCATTTTAAGTGGATAAATATGTGGATTATTTGAGAGGGAGGAAGTTATTGTGGAGGGTGTTGTTCCGAGAGGATGTTCTAAAGTACTTCCTAAACCTTGCTTTCCATTACCTGTCCTTAGTAATATGCTTAGTAAACTCTTCAGAAAATAAACAGCCCATCATTTTTTTGGCTTGCACCACCAGATGCCCCCCTTACTTTACTGATTCTGAAAAAAAATGCAATTTTGTTGTTTTGTCAACTTGGTAAATTACAATACAGTTCAAGCCAAATAGTGGAAAAGCGTAATCAAACAATTCGATAGATTGTCAAGACTTACAGTTAACATTTGTCAATTATGAAGACAGAGGCTCTGTAGCGAGATAGTTTTCTCCTCATACATTGGGTAGGATCTGCAGAAGACTAACCTTTAATTTGATCAATTTTAAACAAACTTTCTTATTACCTCAGAATTCACCAAATCTACATAGGACTTGATTTCACTAAAACTGTCCAAAAAACTCTGTATAATGGGTTGGCGAGATTAACAGGTTACGAGATAAATGCCTGCTTTTGTATTGGTAATCGAACTATAGAAATTGCACTCTTGTATTTCATTCCCTAGAGGTTATGACATTTTCAAGTAGAATGAAATATAGTGAATTCAACCTGGAGTCCCACTTCGACAGGAACCGCTTCCTGGTGTCAGCATATAACGGGCTAACCTCAAGTAGAAAGTGCTATAGCCCGTACAGTGACACGGGTTGATCTTGTTCCATGCAAGGTGATGGGTGCATTAAATATTCCAAGTCCAGGTAGTGATCAGATCCCTGCTGCGATAAATCAACACCAGTGGAGAATCAGATTCCATGCGTGATTACAAATCCACACATTCCAATCTTTCTTAATTTCATTGCTCTAGAACTTGTAATTATTATTTTTTTTTTTTTTTTTTTATAATCCATAGTCATGATAGAAAGTTAGTGTTGGCAAAGTATTATTTTTTTCCTTGATAAATTAGGTTTTAAATCTCTCAATGTGAAATTGATCATTGAGTGTTACTTTTTATGATCAATCATCATTGCGGGGAAATTTGTTTTACTTCCATTCCATATAATGTGCGGTATAAATCTGCTCTGTCCAGTTTTAATGGAAGTTTTTAACCGAAATGATGCAGAGGACCATTTTGCAAAGAATAATTTAAAAACAAATTAAAATAGCAAATGTCTCTTTAATATCCACTGTGTGTGTGGTACATGCATGCATGCGTGCGTGTGTGTGCACGGCATGTGCATGTCAAGGCGTGGCCAACCGGGTTGTTAATCATGTGTAGATAGCTACTTTGCTAAACATGTGCGGAATGTTTGATTGTTTGGTGGATGATTGTTGATTTATTGGATTCCTCAACAGAACATACAATTATAAAAGAAAAACAATATAATTAAAATCAGTAAAATATATAAATGTACAGCTATTTAGTGTTAAAAAACATACTAAAAATATAATAGAGCAAGTAACAGTAAGTGAGAAAGGAACATAATAAATTAAGAACCTATAGATAACCCATGAAAGCCAATACTTCAGGCTTATCCAATGGGGTCCCTTTCAGAGAGACAAAAGCCAAATGGAGGCCAAAAGGGATATATTCATAACACATGATAGGGAAAAAAGAAAGAGCAAAAGAGCAAAAAAAAAACGGAAAAATGGGCTGAAGAAAAATTGAACTCGCTAATGACACAAATGAAACAAATCATCGTATCCATTTCAGTCTAAATACCACTTTGTAACTCGCCGGTCATTTTCACGTGTACTGATAATCCAGGCGTAGCACATTCCATGCCCAAACGAACTAATTTTTGTTCAGATCTCCGAAATCGGATCACATGGGCACGGCAGTGTCCTTTCTAAACACCAACAACCCGCCTCGGAAGATGTCACGTTTTTCAGAAAATACGATCGGTCTTTTGGGAACTATTCACGTTTTCACGTACACGGAATATATCAACATTTATTGTTACTTTATTTTTGTCTGTATGTTTGAATTTTACGAAAACTTATTTTTCTCACGCGGCTGTTTTACCATTTTTAACACGTATTCTAACCATTAAGCTTCATTTCCAGTCACGCAAAGTGGGCAGATAACCTTCATTTTTACAACAAAGGTAAGACACTTGCCCTGGAATCCAGTTTAGGCCAGTCCTTGACATCATCCTCCATAAATCCCTGGAAATAAACGGTGAAAATTGTTAACAGTTGCAAAAAGTTAGGTGGTAAATTCTTATTATCATGTTTATGGTGCTTATATTTTCGTTCGTTAAGCAATATGCGGCGTGTGTGTACTGTTGTGTTTGGTGGCCGGGATGCCCTCCAGTAATGGCGGCGACGTATAGGTGTCATTTCGAGGCTTTCGCCCGTCGGATTCGTGTATATATTACATACCTCAGCAAGATATGTTGAAATCTGTCTTCTTGTTCATTCCCGGGGTATCCCGTACTCCCGTTAAGTGTATGTTTAGTTAGATTTATTGTTGTTTTCTTGTTATGATTTTACCTATGTAATATCTTATATCATCCCTTGGTGTCTTATTGTAATATTATTGTACTATTGAGTATATTTTACTTTATGGATTACAGGGCCAAGTAATAACTATAAGCCCTATCGGGTTTCCATTACTGGTCCTAGCTTATCATATTCCGCACCTGCTCATCTTAGTACAGTTTATATAATTGATACTTTATTTATTATGTATTATATATAATATAATGTTTAACCTTTTTGTCACGTTCGTAATGTTATGCTGAATAAAGGAATCTTGAAATCTGATTCTGTTCAAAGTTTTTAAGGGTAGCATTTAATGCCACAATGCTCATAAGGCTAAGCCCATGCTATGCTTTCAAGTCATATATTATGTTGTAGGCTATAAGTAATACTACACTAGTACAAAAGGCCCAAGGCCCGCAGATGCCATGCTGAAAAATGGGAATAGGATTTATGACAACGAAAACCATCCAGTGTAAATTTTACATACAACATGGTGCATGTCAACAAAATAGGAATTACCTTTTATCTCTCAGAGGAAAATGGCACAAAGGAATGCGATAACAAACACATTCTTGAGGCTTGTCATTGACTCGATTGAATGACGGTATAGATGTAAACAAGCCATGGGGGGAGACATAACCTGTCTTGCTAGCGGCCTTTTATTTCTTGTATGCGTCTGTTACATCTCGTGGAAGCCACAAATAAAGGTACATCTCGCCAATTGAAGTCCGAGAGGAGGGAGAGAGAGAGAATTGTCGTTAGGGCTGATCAAACTCAAAGTTGTTTTGCAGGAAGCTGACTCTTATTTAGTAGGTTACGCTTCCCTAGCCCTTTCAGCGGTTTGCTCCGTTCAGGGATATGGATGGTTTGCAATCAGAGAATGCCACTAGTCAATGGGGTCAGTGTAGGTTCATTTCGGTTCATTGTTAGATTCTTTTACCTTCCTGTGCTAATGCTCTGTACAGGGAAGGCAGCTACCCCTGCTTAGGGATTTTAACAAGATGCAGAATAAAAATCACAATGGATAAAAAGCCAGTAGATTAAAAGCCCAAATCAGGGAAAGCTGGAGGTCATTTTGTTGCATTTTAATTGGATCAATATGGATTATTTGAAGTGAGGAAGTTATTGTGGAGGGTGTTGTTCCGAGAGGATGTTCTAAAGTACTTCCTAAACCTTGCTTTATCATTATTTAATATGCTTAGTAAACTCTTCAGAAAATAAACAGCCACATCATTTTTTTTGGTGCACCACCATATCACCCCCTTACTTTTACTGATTCTGAAAAAAATGACAATTTTGTTGTTTTGTCACTTGGTAAATTACAAGTTCAAGCCAAATCAGTTGAAAGTTAATCGAACAATTTCGACTAGATTTTCAAGACTTTTACAGTTAACATTTGTCAATTTATGAAGACAGAGGCCCTGTAGGAGATAGTTTTCTCCTTCCTACATTGGGTAGGATCTGCAGAAGACTAACTTTAATTTGATCGATTTTAAACAAAATTTCTTAATACCTCAGAATTCACCAAATCTCATAGTACTTGATTCACAAAACTGTCCAAAACTCTGTGAAATTGGTTGCGAGATTAACAGGTTACGAGATAAATGCCTGCTTTTGTAGTGGTAATCGAACTATAGAAATTGCACTCTTGTATTTCATTCCCTAGAGGTTATGACATTTTCCAGTGAAATTCACCCGGAGTCCCACTTCGACAGGAACCGCTTCCTGGTGTCAGCATATAAGGGGCTAACCTCAAGTAGAAAGTGCTATAGCCCGTACAGTGACACGGGTTGATCTTGTTTCCACTGCAAGGTGTATGGGTGCATTTCAATATTCCAAGTCCAGGTAGTGATCAGATCCCTGCTGTGATAAATCAACACCCAGTGGGAGAATCAGATTCCATGGTGATTACAAATCACACATTCCAATCTTTCTTAGATTTCATGCTCTAGAACTTGTAAATTATTATAATCCATAGTCATAATAGAAATTGTGTTGGCAAATGTATTATTTTTTTCCTTGATAAAATTAGGTTAAATCTCTCAATGTGAAATTGATCATTGAGTGTTACTTTTTATGATCAATCATCATTGGGGGAAATTTGTTTTACCTTCATTTCCATTAATAATTTGCCGGTATAATCTGCTCTGTCAAGTTTTAATGGAATTTTTGACCTAAATTGTGCAGAGGACAATTTGCAAGTACTAATTTAAAAACAAATTCAAATAGCAAAATTGTCTCATTAATATCTCACTGTGTGTGTGTGTGCGTACATGCATGCGTGCGTGCGTGTGTGTGCATGCATGTGCCTGTCAATGCGTGGCCAACCGGGTTTGTTAATTCATGTGTAGATAGATACTTTGCTAACATGTGCGAATGTTTGATTGATTGATTGATTTTATTTGGTTTCTCAACATAACATATACAATTATAAAAAGAAAACAATATAATTAAAATCAGTAAAAATATTATAAATGTACAGATATTTAGTGTTAAAAAACATACAAAAATAATAATATGAGGCAAGTAACAGTAAGTGAGAAAGAAACATAATAAAATTAAGGAACCTGGATAACCCATGAAAGCCAATATTACAGGCTTATTTCCAATGGGGTCCATTTTCAGAGAGACAAAATGACAAATGGAGGCCAAAAAGGGATATAATTCATAAACCTGATAGGGGAAAAAAGAGCCAAAAAAAAAAGAAAAAAGGGGAGAAAAATTGAACTCAATGAAAGGGAAGACCCCATTGGAAACTAGCCATTTTCAAAATGATCCCTTATTGCACATTTAAATTTCAAAAAGTTGTGAATACCTCTGATGGTATCAGGGAGCAAATTCCACTCCCTTATTGCACTAAAGTAAAAGGTTGTGGAAGCAGAGCTTTTAATTTTAGGCACAATAAAATTAAAAGACTCCTCTTGTGCGGTACTGATGAATATCAGACATTTTCACAAAATTTTCTCTTAAATAGGGAGCACCATTTTATAAAAAAATTTGTGAACATGGCATTGTTGTAAAAAAGTAACTCTATTCATAGTATTCAAATAATTCAGACTTGAAAGCTCCCTCTGACCAATGTGTATACAGGGCCCAACATTCAAAATAAAACGAATCATTTTGTTTTGAGTGATTTGTAATTTATGGGAGTGTGTGTGTGTAATTTGTGTGTGTGTACATGTATGTGTGTGTACATGCGGGCATGTATGTGAGCATTTTGAGAGTAATGTCCAAGCCTATAGCCAGGATTTTTGCTAAGGCTGTCGATTTCCGTTTAATTGTCTAAACGTTTAAACGGAAAATTTTTGGGCGTTTAAACGTTTAAACGGATGCCTAGCGAGATATTTACCTCACTGCCAGTCGGCATCAAAAGACAGGCTAGCCCGACGGAATCGCCCGGTAGCTTTGCTTTATATGCAGTCATACATATGTACTTCATCTATTAAGTTGCTAACTTAGTACAAGGTGTCATTTTTATTTATTACAATAAATGATCAACATATTTTACGTAAAATTTTATTTAAAAGTTGACTTTCATGGTAAAGTTTCTCCACATCGGCAATCGTGCATGTTGTTGTCGCCATCTTGATTTTTGGCAGCTGCCACGCGATAGTACAGCGTGCGTGATTGGCTACTTCGGCAAGCCCGTCACCCGGAAGTAAGTGTCAGTGCCTTGGAAACTCGGTAAATTGCGACTATCGCGGTGAATACTCAAAAAAATTGTGCCTGATTTCTATTATTTTAGACGTTTTTAACTTGTTATTGCATCAAAAATTGTGACAGATGGTACTTTATAATGAATTTTTGTACTCATTTTGCGATTTAGTGATGAAAAATGTGGCTTTCTTTATTGAATTTTGCGAACTTTTGGTATGAAAGTAAGCTTCGCGTTTAACCGTTTTGCAATATTACTATCCGTTTAAATGGCCGGCTGGCGTTTACACGTTTAAACGTTTAGAATCGACAGCCCTAATTTTTGCAAGTAGATCAATGTTTTAAATATATTGTTCATTTCAGTTGTGATGACTTAAATATGACTTGAATACTTTACTGGTAATGCTATAGTATTACACCTTCAAAAACTTAAATGTGCATTCAAATACACAGACCTGGCCATTGAAAAATATTACACATCTAGTTAAAACAAATTTTACACACTTGTCATTAAATGGTTGATCTAGTAGATCAAAATAAAGAACGAGCAAGGCCGTCACGTTTACTTATTTTGGCTATCAATCACAAGCCGCAAACGATTGGCAACCGATAATGAACATAGAAAAATATAGTACAAAAAAATAAAGCTGCAAAGCAGTACATGAAATATTGAGTGGGGACTGTGCAAGCTGTCCACTCTTTTTGTATTCTCACTTCTGCTATGATTCCACAGACATTTGGTATACATTGTAGTGTAATTGTACAAACAATTCTCCAAAAGACATTTACAATAACAATGGGCAGCCATAATACAGGGTGTAAATAACCTTGGAAGCTTTGTCAGTGATTTTCGCCTCGGGCTGGTATTATTGGTGTACTTCATACAAGTCACACACTTGGCCCAGATGGGTCCCAGCCAGCCGAGGTCCTTGCTTGCCTGCCTGTCCTGATTGCCCGTCTTCCTGACGACCAACTAAACGTATTTAACTGATAAGTGTGCAGATCTTGTTTTATGTGATAACAAAGTAATTATGTTTCTGTGGGCAAGCTTTAGCAAATTGTCATTTATATGCTGAGGTCTTAACCCATTTTTTTCTAGTAATTAACTTAAAAATTTCTGTAGTTTGCTCACCTATAGTTTTAACAACTGGGTCATTATCAATTAAGATATGAGATGAATAAAAATAAGAGAAAATCATTGTAAATATTCAGAAGTGACCTTAGGTAATAAAATTAAACTGGTTAATCAAGGGACTATCAAAGGGAATGCTGTCACT